>CAWUFW010020092.1:0-162567 GCA_963921515.1 Calotriton arnoldi
CATGGAACTAATATTGTTTGCCACCGCCACAAAGGCCCTGGCAATTTTCTGCCTGCCTGCCAAAACTAACTTCCCAGGAGATCATTTGAAATCTCCTTATGCCTATGACCTTGAGCAACCTTGTACACAGCTCTACACTGTTGGACCTTACAACTGTCCCTTGGTGTCTCCTTCAGTGCCTAGTGTAAGTTTGCTGAGGCCTTTCTACAGGCTGGATCAAAACATTTTGCCTCATAATTAGCAGAGCTAATAGGCTTCATAAGTAACTTGCTGACTTTTATACCCAGCTGGACAAATTAGTTGACCACAGCCCGCTGGTCACCAGAGGGAGTAAGGCAGTTGAGCAGCATATTAAGGTAGTTGACACACAGGTTTGACATAAGTGTCCTCCAAGGCAGGCAAAGCCCTTGTGACTTGACAGCTAAATATCCCATAGATACAACATTGGTGCCTCTTTACCCGTTATTGATACTTAATCCAAGCCATAGGGGGTTGTGGTCACTGAATATACTTTCCTCCCTTCCACCCATGGAGACCCAACACATCAAATCTCTAGATATAAAAATTTAGTCACTATCAGAGCCATAAACCCGCTTGCAAAAGTAACATTTGAAGAATAAAGAGGGTCCTACAATTCACAGGTATTGATGTGGTCAAAAGAATTAATAAAATGGAAAACTGCTTTAGCTTTCTGGTCCATACATGAGCGTACACACCCGGAGTTATAATACAAAACGTATGGAAAAAATAGTCCTTCTGTGTAGACCCCAGTTTGGTAATAAAATCACCACCAACAATGATTTGAAACCCTGTGTGCAACTAGGCAAATTAGGTATCAAGGCTTAGAATAAAATTGGACAGCATATTGATATTAAAGCTAGAATCAGACCCAGAGCACCCATTATAAAGTTTATAAAAACAGTATTCATATCATTGGGCCAGGTGGATAAGAAGGCTTGGATTAGAGCGATATCAGTGCAAACCAGGCTGATTTTGCATTCCAGTGTTACTCTGAAAAACGCCATTAGCCCTACCCTTGCCCTGTCAGAAGGAGATGGGATCGCCGGAACCATATAGGCGACTAAGCCATGCAGACTGATGGTCTCTACACCCCAGGTCTATTGAAAGAAGATAATATCATAATTTTGTATAAAGGAGACTCAGTTCTCATTGCTGACTTTACTAGTGAGACCAGCAATATTCTAGAAAAAAAAATTCACCTGTTGGATAGCGTCAATAATGCTAGTCAGTCTCCCCACTGCAGTGTCTCGACCACTAACTTCAAAATTGGGCGTGGTTGAACAAGCATGGTTAACAGTGCCGACTTTTGGACAGGGCCCACCTGCAGGCTGGCCTACATACACCTTGGCAAGTTTCCTGGGATAAGCACATCTTGCTTGAGTCAATCAATGCCAGCCAAATCACCCAGGGGTGCAAAGCGAATATGAACATAGATGTTACAAGGTTGCGACAGAGCTGAGTAAGTACCAGGGAACCCTCCCAATTTTGAGGATGATTAGCCATTACTCTGTAGAAATAGCCAAGAGGCAAAATCTTGATATAGTCAGGTATATGTTGCCCTTGGGCAAAAGCCCTGATCAAATTCTCTGCTATACTAGAATTTTTAAACTGGACTTTGACACAGTCTTCTATAAATTCTTTAGACATCTTCCCCACTCATCCCACCCTTCTAGCCATAAGCACTTCATGACTTCTCCTGACACCTCAAGTTCCCATGGATCCAGTGAATTGATTTGTGAATAAATCCACCGTAGATTCAACAGACTTTGAGCGTAAGGTTGGCACGTTGGCTAGGACAATGACGAAGGGACAGGCCGCCGGTGGGAAGTCACACCTAGAAGGAGAGCCTGGCTTTCTCGAAGGTGAAACAGCATTTGCAGGTGCCCCTGGATGCCCCAATAGGTTGACCTGGCTCCTCACGACCTAGGGATGGGCATACAACAGCTGGATTTGTCTTGCAGATGCCTCCTGCTAGGCAAGGGTTCAGGCTCCTCCTTCCTTCAACCGTAGGGTGAATCTCTAGCCCCAAGCTAACTACTGTGTTTCCAGTTATCAAAGAAAGAGTTTTAACAGGTTCTGAAACCTGCCTCAAATCCAAAACAGATAGTTTCTTCTCAATGGACACGCCTTGCAAAGTGGCATCCAAACGGGCCTCAACCTCCTGACTGAATTGGAGCCTGAAAGGCTTCCTTCATTGGGCCGAAGATGTTAGAAGTTTTGTTCCCTGGGGAGCTCGATTGGTTGGCAGCAACAGAACTTTTTCGATACGCCTCACACTTCTGTTTCTTCCTGGAAAACTTAGCAGATTTGGCGATTGGCTCATTAAGGACAGAGCTCCTATAATGGGCAATTGCATCACCCACCCTAACTTGAGCAGGCGCTTGCTGCCAAGTAGCATCCTTGCCAAGGTTAGGTACTACTACCAACTGGCTTGAAGAGGCAGATTGCAGAGAGTGCATAACCTCGCCTTCAGCAGGTGATAAAGACAACCTTTTTTCCATAATAAAGATGTATTTATTAATGGCACCCACTGCAATTTCGATATAACCATAGAGCGTGCTAATCTTTTTTTCGCTGAGGATCCCTCCATGGTGGAGTCATGTTTATGCTTGACCATCCTGGCCTAACCTGCAGAAGCCCGGAGTATGGTAAACAAGCAGTAGTTAGAGGCCCAAATCACACTCGGGGAAGAATGGTCTGGGACCAAGGGATCAAGAATGAGCAGTACCTTTACTGTAAAACCAAGGGGTGTGGCCCAGCCCGACCTCCTCTGGGAGCAGACGGGCCCGCTGGTGGCCCGGGCACGTGCCAGGGCCAAATTATTCCTTTTTGGGGGCCGACTGGCGCAAAATCAGAGCCCCACATCCAGCAGCAGAGAAACCAGTGCAGGATGGGGCTTGCAGTCCTGCCCTCTACAATCACAAAGATGCGTCATGCGCCGTGGGCCAATTTGCTCCTTTTTGGGTGCCTGGCTGGCACAAAATCAGGGTTCAGACTCCAGCAGAAGAAAAAAACAGTGCTGGATGCGGCTTGTAGTCCTGCCCCCTGCACTCACAAAGACGTGTTAGAGTCACTTATCCTTGTGGAGCTTGATCTTGACCTTTTGTGAGGATTAATTTGCATCATGTACCATCTGTGTTAAGGGTCATAGCCCAGGACCTCCAGATGTGAAAGTAACAGCCAGCGATGTGACGTCCGTTAGCTGTGAGGAATTAAAAAATATATATTTCTTTATTGAGGATTCAAGTGACAGTATATTATGATTCACAGTATAATAGTTGACCAACATCAGACCGACATCGGCCACATCAATAAAATCAGGCATTCTGGCTACATTCAGCACAATGGTAGACCATATCCATCCGAGTGACAGGGATGTTCGGCCAGGCAGTACTGCGACTACAATATATTAGGTCCTGACAATTGAGAATCCCCACAGAAATAGAACCAATTCAACTAAAAATAGAACATATAAAACAACCTCCCTCCCCAACCCACCCTCCCCAAGTTTCAATTAAGACAATCGGTTTGCAATATTTATTTAGGATTTCATTTCTGTCAACCCACTGACGCATGTTCCCAATGTGCACTGAGTCTGTAGGTCTGTCACCCTTGTCCCTGGTAAATTTTACAATTCAGGCATCTCTCTCGCCTGCATGGGCTGGGTCCCTGTGATGGATTGGTCATCTTCCTCATGCTCCAAGAGCACCTGGGTCATGGCGACACAGCAGAGCAGGATATTGGTCACCTTGGCATCCCTATGTGTTCGCCTTATATGTGCCTCCTCTGCTGCTGTCCACTCTAATAAGTCTCTCTTCCAAGCCTCCCTTGTAGGAGGTTTTACAGCCAACCAGTTTATAGCTATGCGTCTCTTAGCCACTACAAGGCCTAGCATTGTGAATCTTCTACTCAACTTCAATTTAGGGTTGTGATGTAGGAGTCCCAACAAGCCCTGATTTATTGTATGTGACACCTCCCATCATGTTGCACGGCGGAGTTGTGGCAACACCTCTAACCAGCAGGACGTGATGATGGGGCAGTGCAATAGTATATGTAGAAAGTCTGCCTTTTGTGCACCCCACCTAGGGCATCTATGGTCTCTATTGCGGTATATAGCATGTAGTCTCTTGGGGGAGAGATAAATGATGTGAATTACGTTGTATTGTGTTTGTTTAAACCGAGCGCAGACTGAGACCTTACGGAACCCCTGATGGATTTTTAACCAGTTGGCAGGAACCATAGGCGCTTCGCTGTGATCCCGCCAGGTCTCTTCTATACGGAGTGGCATCAGTTGTCTGTCTGCACGGAGCTCTCGGTAAATGTGCGTTATGAGTTTACACCCACCCGCCATGGACAAGAGGGTCACCAGCATTTGTGTAGGAGCTGGGGGCTCAGGGAATGACGGCCATAACGTTTGAGCCGTGGCTGCTATTTTTGCATACTGGAGAAAATGACCATTCCCCAGTCCAAGCAACCCCATGGCATCCTGAAATGTAATAAAATGTCCCCCCGGGTAGAGGTCAGAGAAGATCAAGCATCCACCCATTTGCCATTTACCTATCGCCATCACGCCGTCCATTTGTGCAAAGGGGCGAATTATCCAGATATCTAAATCAGGGACGTAAAGTGCTCACCGGATTATGCGTTGCACCGTTCGCTCCCAAAGGCGCCCATCACCCGGATTACATGGGGCAGCTCCAGGGGAATCCGCCGACCTATCATCAGCAGTGCCCCAAGTTGGTGTCCGTCAAGTGTGCTGCTCAATTGGGAGCGTTCCCAATTGAGTTCCCCATCCAGCCAGTTTACAGCGTGTTATAGTTGGGCTGCAAGATAATAATTTTCCATATCAGGGACTTCCATTCCACCCCTGTCCCAAGGCCGTTTCAGGGTAGCAAGGCTCATTCTACATCTCTTGCCTGCCTAGAGAAGCTCTACAAGCTTCTTATGTAACTCCTTAAATACCGGTCAGGAAATTTCGTACATAGTACCTTGTAAGATATAGAGACATCGAGGCTCTATCACCTTTTAATTAAGGCTGTTTTCCCCATGAGTGTCAGTCGCCAGGTATTCCAAAATATAATCGAGGGGCGCCGGTTAGGAAGAACTCGGCCCATATTCAGATCGTAAAACTGACGTTCACCATGCACAATATGTATGCCAAGATATTTCACATTGTCCACCCTCCTGGGCAACCCCGCATCCAGGAGACTGTCCACTCGGATGCCCTTCAGGCGGCCAATGGGAATAGGGCTGACTTTGCTGCATTAACCCTCAGTCTGGAGAACTCCCAGAATTCATGCATAATGTTAAGCATTATGTGCCCAGAGATGTTCGGTCGATGCCGGTCCATCATGGCGATGTCAGCATTTAAAGAGATGTTGTGGTCAGTATTACCCACTCATATACCCCATCCATGAAAAGCCTGCTGTAGCCGGCATGCAGGCGGCTCCATGGCGATGGCAAAAAACAGGGGTGACAGCAGGCATCCCTGGCGTGTGCACCGCTGACAGACAATTGTGGCCGAGACATATCGTCCAGTTCTTACCTTAGCCTGTGGGTTGGAGTAAATTAGTTTGACCCACTTATTGTACGTGGTTCCCAAACCCATCTGATCGAACACCTGCCAGAGATAGTCCCATTGCACTGAGTCAAAAGATTGCTCAGTGTCTAGAAAGGCAAGCGTATATATTGGTCGTCGTCTAAAACTGGTGCATGCAGAATATGGGTTAACTGACGCAGGCTGCGTAAGGCGTTCCTCAGTGGGATAAATCCCGACTGGTCATTGTGGATCAGAGTAGGGAGGTGTGGCAACAGTCGCGACGCCAATACCTGGCTAAGGAGCTTCAAGTCCACATTTAACATGGAGATTGGTCAGTAAAAGCCAGCCTCCAAGGGGTCCCTCCCTGACTTTGCTATAACCACTATGAGGGCCTCTCTCATGGAGTCTGGGAGAGTCCCTCTTTCAAGAACCTCCTCAAAGACCGGGAGCAGCTTGTTGACCAGGGTCCCAGGGAAAAGTTTAAAGAATTCCACGGGGAGTCCGCAACCCCGAGGTGATTTAGAGGTTTTCATAGCAGCCACTGCAGCAAGCAATTCTTGTTTACTTAGGGGCCCCCAATTGTTCACGGTCCTTGGGAGGCAGCCTCGGTAGTGGCAGTTCTGCCAAATAAGTGGTCAGCAAGAAGGCATCTAGCTCTAAGGTCGGGGTCTCGTACACCTCCCGTAGATGTGCCTTAAAAACATCATTCATCTCTTGTTGTGTATACACGACCCAACTCAGCTGGTCTCTGATGGCCATGATAGGTTATATCAAGGACTCAGACCATATCAGGTGAGCCAATAGGCGACCTGCTCTGTCACCTTCC
Source organism: Calotriton arnoldi (assembly GCA_963921515.1). Taxonomy (NCBI): domain Eukaryota; kingdom Metazoa; phylum Chordata; class Amphibia; order Caudata; family Salamandridae; genus Calotriton; species Calotriton arnoldi. The sequence continues at coordinate 6,387 of CAWUFW010020092.1, forward strand.
ATATACCATCTGCACCTGGGTATGTTTCTCCAGTTGATTCCATGTTTCACTTATTTTTTTACATTGTCGGCCCCACTCACCCTGCAGCCCAGGGTTACCAGTCAGCTGTTTCTCCAGTGCCTCTAGGGCCAATTCCAGATGAGTCAAGTCACCCTATAATATTTATTTTTATTTATTTATTTGAGTTTTATATAGCGCTGGCTAGACCCGGAGGTATCAGAGCGCTTTACATGAGGATCAGAGTTACAGGTTACAAGTTACATTTGTTCCAAGAGCAAAATCAAACATAGGAAAAAAGAAAGCAAAGTTAAGGAAATTCGTCAGGGGAGGGGGAGGGAAGGGGGGAAAAAACAGGGAGACGGGGAGAAACTGTGCCCAATGTCCGGCTGGGTAGGTGACGACTGAGGGGATGAACCAGGGCCGATCTCCTCTATAGCTGAACCGAGCAGCTCCACCAGGCATCGGACAAAGTGCTCGGACTCCGTTGTCAGGATAATGATCAGGTGCAATCAGAGGATGTCATAATAAAGCGGGGGAGTTGGAGAGATGAGATACCGCAGTCCGAACAAAATCCAGACGCCATCTTGAGGTCAGGCACTGTCCTGAGAGGGCTCTGTAAGGAATATTTAGGCTGAGAATAAAGTGTGTAGGGGGACCCCAGGCACCTCCATAGTGATGCCGCTCCACTACTTCCCGGGGGGTGTTCCTACTTCTTCAAAAGAAACAATCTTGTGCCGCTCCCCAACACTGGGGACCAGGTTCAGCACCTGCAAATTCCAAAGCTGGTACCCATTCCCACCGTTGCACTTCTCGATAACTCATAGCTTAGCCCGCTGTGCAGGGGGAACATGGTCTCGTTCTCCTCTCATTGTTGTTACTGCCTCTGGTCAGGGAAATCCGCTGGGGGAAGTGTCTCAAGGACTCTCACAAGTATTCAGCAAAACGTTATGGTATTGGCAGCCATGTCAAGGTCAGGCAGGTCAGGCAAAACCTCTGGTTGACCTCAACACTCTAGTGTGGCCCAGATCATCAGGATTCAGGTTGCCCCCAACACCCATTGGGTCACTATGTCCCGTTAGGAGGCTTCCCCTGCTCACCGCTCAATGAGGGGTCCGCTACTCTTGCTGCCTTCCATTGCACCACAGCATTGCGGCTCCCATCTCCAGGCAGCTCACTCTTCAACACTTCTAGCTGCATTCTACCTGCCTCAATTGCAGGGGTGTTGAAGAGGGGATGGGCCCCCTGTACCTCCCAGGCTGTAAGGGGAGGAGACCCCCACTGCTCAGCGTTGTCTGTGCACCTCGCGGGTGGTGGCCGCCATTTTGTTGAGCTCCGCAATCGCGGCTCCGGGCCCCTGCGATCTTAGGCACGGCACTCTGCCGTCCGCACACCACTTCAGCGGGAGTCAAGAAGAGGGGGTGGGCTCCCCTGCACCCATCCGGCTGCAAAGAGGGGGCTCCCAACGCTTAGCGAGCTCTCCCCGAGCAGCTAGTGGCGGCCGCCATTTTGTGGAAGTCCCTCGCCGCGCTCCCGGACTCCGGCTCCTCTCACCGGGGCGTCTGCTCGGTTCCACGGGAACCCGCTCCCGCTCTAGAGGGTCCACATCAGGTCGGGAGACCGTGGCTGCGAGTTGGAGAGCTGTGAAGGCGCGTATGCGCTCAGGAATGCGGCGCGGACCGGGAGCCGAGGTAAGACACGTCTACCCGGCCATCTTGCCCGGAAGTCCTCGGAATATGTGGCAGATGCCGACTGTAGTAGTCAAGCACACACCCCGTACCACCACCTTCATGGGATTCCATTCGGAAGCCCAACAGCCGGCGCTTTCCTAGTTAAGATCAAAGTACTGTGTAAGGGTGTTCTGTAGTGTGGCCTGAAACACTTGGTCTATTAGAGCGTCTGAACCTAACCTCCATAATGGTATCTTGGGTACCTGGCATTCCAGGGAGTACGTTATCAGGAGTGGAGGGTGGTCAAATATGTACCTAGCCAAGTACTGTGCATCTAGCACCCTATATGTACTGATCAGTGGAACAGAAAAATGGTCTAGCATGCTACCGGTGTTCACGACTAGTGCCAAATGTCAATTAGGCCTAGGGACGTCAGTGTCTGTGTAAGGGAAGCAGCTAGATGAGGTTTAGTGCCCAATCGGGGAGGAGATCTATCAAGTAGGCCATCAAGGACACAATTAAAATCCCCCACCATGATAACCTCCGTCATCTCAGGAACCTGGGCGGCTCCCAACACTGAGCCCATAAAGGCACTGTCATCTTTGTTGGGGGCATATACATTAATAAAGCAGATAATGTGGGCGTCAAATGTCCCCTCCAGTCCTACAAAATTTCCTTCTGCGTCTAGTTTGACCTGCCTATGGCTAAACGGGACTCCCTGGGGCCACCCATATTAGGGCACCTCGTGCATACCCAGAATAGGAGGTGGCATACACCTGACTCCTCCACTTTTTTTCAAACTTTTAAGGCAGTCGCCCCATAATTGTGTCTCTTGAAGAAAGGCCACCACCACTCCATATCTTCGAAGGAACGTGTATACCCTGTGGCGTTTCGTGGGGTTATTTAAGCTATGGACATTCCAGGTCACCATCTTAAACTTCATACCCAGTCTAGCCATGTATTAAATTGAAAGTGAATATCGACCTTCCCCACCCAGCAGCGAGACCCAATGTCTAATACGTTGTACATCTCACCTATGGAAGCTTTCCCCATAAACAATTGGATCCCAAACAACATGATCAAGCAAGAAACCCAACCAGCAATCACTATCCAGCCCATAACCCACCCACAGGGAGAATCCACAATGCCCCCAGCACAACTCACGGTCGAAAGGGAGTAGTAAACCTCGCCCCCCTCGCCCTCCGTCCCCACACTTAACTAAGCAAAACTGCTACGAAGAAAAAGAAAAGAGAAATAAAAAAGCCCCCCCCTCTAGATGTAAATACATATCAGGTCACTGGATCCCCCATGTGTCACGAGTCCCAAGGTGAGGCTCAGTAGCCCATGCAGGCCCAGGACCCAAATAGACCCATCCAAGGAGCTAGATAAGACAACACACAACTGGCTCCATTATACTTAAAGCAAAACTTCAGATCCCCAAAAATGGAAATTCCTGTTTAAAATCATGAGAGGGAGCGAGGTGAGCATTGAGGTAAAACTGATCAGTCACATTTTGCACCGTAGATACCAGGCGCCCATCAAGGCCATCATATAGGACCAAAGGGCTTTGCAATCCCCTACATCCAAATTTTTTCATTCAGGATTTAAGTTATCCCTCATCCACATTATTGTTTGGTGTCTCTTGGACCAGGCAAAGTGGGGAAAAAGAGTTCTGGGTCTCCAGGAGCTGCTGACCTGCCCATATGGTGGCATCTCGGCACACTAAAATCCTATCGGTGTCCCCCTCCATCTCCCATCCAGACTGTTTCATTGTCGACAACCGGTAGTTCGCTGTGACCTACGGCGACGCGTCTCGCGCCACCCAGACTCTCCCAAATCCTGGTGCAGTCCTAAGGAGTCCATCCATTCCTCTGTCTCCCAAGGTGACTCATAAAAATGTACTTTCCCCTCATATTGGACATGTAACTTGGCCAGGAACATCAAGCTGTATTTGATGTTGTTGTCTCTCATCATTTTCTTCACTTGCAGGAAGGATTTCCTGAGATCCTGCACCTTTTGAATATAGTCCGGGAAGATTTTTATTATTTTGTCACCATAGCGTGGGGGACCATAGGCTCGTACATGTTTGCAGGATTATATCCCTGTTTCTATAATTAAACATGCAGGCTATAAGCACTCTAGGCGGTGTCCTGGGGCGTGGCTGGGGCTCCAAGGCCCTGTGAGTCTGCTCAATTGAAAAGAAAATTAAGTTCACTGGCAATCCATACCCATATGTGTCGCACTGCATTTCAGGCCTGCAACTGCAACCTGCAGATCTTTCACCACCTGCATCAGGGCAGATGCTTCTCCCTCTGTGTTCGTGACTCACTCTGCTACCCCTCGTAGGTCCTGGCACAGATGATTGATGTCCATGGCCATAGCATCTGTCTTTGACTCTAGAGCCTCTCATGACCCCTGTATCACCGCCAGGATCTCAGCAGTGCTTTGCGCCTGCCCCTAGGTCCTTGACCAGCCTGATCCCCCTGGTGCGTCGCCATCGGGGCAGGGCCAGATATATTATATTGCTCAATCGTGTTCATTTGCAGTCCTCTCTCGCCCCTGCCCTTCAGCATATTTAAGTTCTGGCAGTAGGGTTATAGGTTGGCGAAGCACCCTAGTTGCTTGTGGGAGCCAACCCCACTCGACAGGCCCCCATGCAGTACAGTTAGGCAGGAGAAAAGTGACCAGAGGAAGCAGCAGGTAGTTTAGCAAGGAGCAGGGCCAGCAGCATATACCCAGAACAAGCAGCCACCAGGGCAGAGAGTGCCCTCCATGGCCAGCACAACTCCATCACTGTGGAACTCCTCCAGACCTCAGCAGCAGGAAGCAGAGCAGGGGGAGGCCGCAGCAACACATACTTTATTTTCACAGGCCTAGGTCCCCATAAACAGCACACTGTTGTCCCAGTGTCTGTCTCAATGGGGAGGAGCAGGTGACAGGGGCATCTGTGGGGGGGCGCCTCCAGGCCCTCACGGAGAAAGCAACACTGACCTGGGTTGGGCCTCCCCCAAAGCTCGTTCCAAGGCCCTCTGGCAGGCCTAAGTCACGTATGTACACTCCTCTCCCCGGGCCCGGCGTCACCCGCTGCAGGAACACACCCTATAAGTCTCTGCATCTCCCACACCAGAGACAGGTTCCAGAGTTCCAGGGGCCCACCAAGAGAAGGCGGCAGCAGGTCTCCTCAGCTGCGTTTAGCCCCCATACGGCTCCAGCAATGCTACATTGGCCGCAGGTGATCTGCCCTGGGGTATCCTCCAAGGCCCCACCCCAGCGGATCAGACTACCACCGTACCTCTCAGAACCTACAGAGATCAGCTGCGGAGTGCCCCAGGGATTTTCCCAGAGCCCCACCTTCTTCAACATCTACATGGCCCCACTCACAGCCATCATCAGGAACCGCAGACTCAACATTGTCTCCTATGCCGATGACACCCAGCTTATCCTCTGCCTCACCAACGAACCCACGGTCGCCAAGAACAACTTCCACAAAGGGATGAAAGCTGTCACCACCTGGAGGAGAGACAGCTGCCTCAAGCTCAACTCAGACAAGACAGAAGTCCTCATGCGGGGATCCACCCCCTCCACTTGGAAGACTCCTGGTGGCACGCTGTACTGGGAACAACACCCACGGACCACACACGAAACCTTGGCATCATACTGGACTCCTTGTTCACAATGAACCGCCAGATCAATGCTGTCTCCTTGTCATGCTTCAACACACTCTGCCTGCTCAGAAAGACCTTCAGATGGATCCTCACCTAATCCAGGAAGACGGTCACCCATCAGCAGAAAACTTGACTACGGCAACGCACTCTACGCCAGCGTCACCCAGAAACTCCTCTGGAAGCTCCAGAACATCCAAAACGCCGCACCCAGACTGGTCCTAAACATCTACCGCCACAGCCACATCACACAACTCCTGCTTGAACTCCACTGGCTCCCAGTCGACAGAAGAATAACTTTCAAGCTCCTCACCCATGCATACAAGGCCCTCCACAATGCCGGACAAGCATACCTGAACCACTGCCTCTCATTCTACGCACCCAACAGACCCCTCCGCTATGCCCAACTGTCACAGGCCACTGTCACTCGGATCTGCAAGACCAGAACCGGAGGAAGATATTTCTCCTACCTCACAGCCAAGACCTGGAACACCATGCCCCCCTGCCTCAGGCAATCCCCATCCCTGTTCCAATTCAGGAAGGACCTCAAGACCTGGCTATTCGAATGAACCCAGCACTCAGACAGATCTGCAGCTCCCCCACCCCCAACGCCTTGAGACCCTCACGGGTAAGTAGCCACGCTTTACAAACCCCTGATTGATTGATTGATGTTTTGTATTTTTTCGCACCAAATTCATCATTAAACTTGTGCTATGTGCATTTTGCACCGAGTATGTTTGTGTATGTGAGTTTAAATTCCTATAGCCTAAAACTATACTATAGGATTAGTCAGGTTTGGAGATGGGAAAAAGGGCATGTTCATTGGTGAAAGACAAGGCATTATTATGCCCTGATATTGCAATTGATCTAATATTGCTTTCATACCACCCTTTGCCCCTGGCATTAAAGGGTATTGAGCAAACACTAAGAAATGGTGGACAGAGAGCTGAAACTTTTCAGACACTCACCCCCAGTCAGAGATCTGGGTTGAATCCATCATCGTTCTTTAGCTCACTTTGCCACCCCAGTTCAGACCCAGCTATATGCAAATCAGTCTTGACCCTGTGCCTCATGGGAACAGTCCAGCCCGAGCTGCCAACTGGGGTGGCGAAGTCAGCTAAAAAATGATGATGGATTCAACCCAGATCTGTGACTGGGGGTGAGTGTCTGAAAAGTTTCAGCACTCTGTCCATCATCTCCTTGTGTTTGCTCTGTTCTCCCTAAGTTGGCAGGGTATGCCCGGACGTGGGTCTCTTGCTCACTTTGCCACTGGATTCAAGCGAGCCTGGCTGATGAGGGGTGTTACCCCGAAACCGGTCCCAGGATGCTTGTTTCCGGTCCCGGGAGGACCTGGCCTGGCAGTTCGGGCTGGACTGTTCCCATGAGGCACTGGGTCAAGACTGATTTGCATATGGCTGGGTCCAAACTGGGGTGGCGAAGTGAGCTAAAGAATGATGATGGGTTCAACCCAGATCTGTGACTGGGGGTGAGTGTCTGAAAAGTTTCTGCACTCCGTCCATCATCTCCTTGTGTTTGCTTTGTTCGCCCTAAGTTGGCAGGGTATGCCCAGACGTGGGTCCCTTGCTCACTTTGTCACTGGATTCAAGCTAGCCTGGCTGATGAGGGGTGTTACCCTGAAACCGGTCCCAGGATGCTTGTTTCCGGTCCAGGGAGGACCTGGCCTGGCAGTTCGGGTTGGACTGTTCCAATGAGGCATAGGGTCAAGATTGATTTGCATATGGCTGGGTCCAAACTGGGGTGGCAAAGTGAGCTAAAGAATGATTATGGATTCAACCCAGATCTGTGACTGGGGGTGAGTGTCTGAAAAGTTTCAGCACTCCGTCCATCATCTCCTTGTGTTTGCTTTAAAGGGTATTGAGCTTGCTCCCAAGATTCACTGCGTAAGGGAATATGTGGAATTTAGTTGTTTATCCCACCCTCTTGGATTTGGTATAAGGCCAGAGCCTGTCTTAAAGTCCATTCACTGGTGTAAATGTTCCTGACGTTTTCAGGTACTATGGGAGAAAAGGCTACACATTACTTTTTCTCATCGGGCACTTCCCTAATAAAGGGTGGAAGCCAGTCAACTTCAACTAGTATGATGTCATAATCCTCAGACAAATGCAGCCAGAAGACTGCTTTAATAATGCGTGGTATATCCCTTTCAATCTGTATTTTATAGATTGTTTGTAAAGCTTTATTTCAATCACCAGGATCATAAAAGCAAATTACAATAATAAAAGCGCATATAAAAACATTAAATTACGCTTTACATCTAAAACAAAGAACAACTTTTCACCACTTCGAACAAAAGATAAAAGTAAATAATGCCAAGCACTTTGGGGTTTCAAGTAGATTCAGTCTATTGTTGTAAAGTGCAAAACCCCCGGTCTTTATCATGCTATATGGGTCAGACAGATACAGGTTTAAGAGTACATAAAAATGGAGGTTTTACATACATATATCTATTACAAGGAGTTAACAAAGCAGAGAGGGCCATACAAGTATGTCATTTAAAAGTATCCTATGTGTGGTAAATGGATCAAATTCCAGCAAAAAATTCATCTGGAATGGAAGACGAAGGAGGCGAGAAAAGCATCTCACCTCTTGCCATAAAAATATAGTCACTTAGCCATAGACCACACATGGCAGGGATGATTCTAGACCGCTTTAGGTGTGCTTCCCCTAAAGGCCCTGTCTCTTCTATCCTGGCTCTACCACTGGGCTTTTTTTTCATAAATCACTGGCTAGTGTTCCTTTACATGATCATTGGAAAATACAGAGACGGCAGGCGCAGTGTTAGAATGAAAATGTTTTCGCTGTGTTGATTATGTATTGTTCTATGTGAGTTAGCATTCGGGCACCATTTTATGTTTGGCCGCCATTTTGAACCATGATCGAAACTAATCTTTCCCTTCCTGAAAAAACAGCTTTTGGTAAGTCTCGTTTCTCCAAGTTGGGCCTTGCTTTTTCTCTATGAATACACTGTCCTTATTAGTGCATACCTTTCCCACTAGATAGAGGCCTTCTCCCACAAGTCTCGCGGTGGGCACGGACGGAGCGACCTTGAGTAGTAGATAGTGTGTGCCCGGCCTCAGGATCGAAACTTATCCTTCTGTACTTCTTTGTGTAGCTGCATCTGCCTGGAAAATTCCATTGTGGGCGTGCCTTCATTGGTTCTGAATCGTACATAATGTATCACCATGTTTGCTGATGTCAGTCCCTCTGCAGCAATCCTAAGAGACTGCGCAGACTGGGCTCCGCTCGAGTGTATCTGAATAAATATATTGGTTTGTATTCTCTACTGTCTGACCGACTCTTCATTTGTATGGAAGGCTGAGAGGTGGTCGTGAGTGACCCGGGTGACCCTAATCGAGTCACTTACCTCAGTTGGCGCCCGAACAGGGACTCCATCGGGTGAGTGACCCATTCCCTCCTGAGGACGGGTTGGGAGGTCGAGGCCATCGTCGGGTCGGACGGACGGGTCAGGGATCCCTGCACAAGAGAGTTCCTGTACTCGCAGCTGCCCCTTCTGTCCCACCGGATGGTGCCTCGCCCAGTGGTCATCCTGACTGGGGTACTGAACGGCGAAACCCTTGGATATTGACCGTTTGGTCTGAAGAGTCGGCAGTGGAGAATAAATTTGTTTGACCTGCATACATCAGGTGAATTTGTTTTGGTTCTTTGTGGATATGGTACCATTTTGGTTTGTATTTGGTACGGTCTGCGGACCGATTTTGGGTGAAAAGTGTTTGCAAATACTTTGCCAGGCATAAGTAGTGAATTTGTTTTCTTTTGAGAATGCCTGGAATAAGTAAACTGGTTTCTTTGTGCTGTCGTTGTTGTTCTGCTGATGCTCAACTGGAGGAAAGTCAGCCGGCGCCTCCAGAAGGCACTCCGAATTTTGATATGTATGTGAAGCATGACCTTGGCCCTATTATGTTTAGTACGCTATGGCACAAATATACGAGAAACATTGCCGAGTTTCAGTGGCCTTTGACTGGCACTTTTGATGAGCAAAAGATTGAGTATTTACAAGAACAGTTGCTTAAGAAAAGAAGTAGACAGTCTATGTTTGATTCCCTTAGAACGTGGCAAAAAGCAGCTAAACAGAGGCGAATGAAAGCAGAAAAAGAGGCCCGGAAAGGGAGAATGCAGACGTTGACTCAGAAGGCCGTAGCATATGACAGGGAAAAGCAGGAGAAGGGTATTGAATGTGAAGATAGAAGGTTTCGATTACAGATTAATAAATCTTATGTGGCCCAAGAAGAAAATGATACTTTTATGGAAGAATTGTTAGATACTCGACCCCCACCTCCATATGCCCCGCAGAGGATATATCCCGCTATTCCCTCACAGTCCCAGCCACCCGTTCCCTTTGTCTCTGCTGTTTCTGCTCCTGCTACTGTTGATCAGACTGCTTTGGCCACGGCACCTCCTGTCCTCTCTTTGTCCTCACCGTCTGTGGAAACTATAACTGTTAGTACTCCTGCCACACCTATTGTTTCAGCGTCCCTTTCGCCAGCTCTTACACCTGCGACGCAGCCATCAGTGAAATTAGTGCCTGTTACTTCCGTTGCTACTTCCACTCTGTTTTTTCATGTCCCGACATTACTGAGTAGTGGGACACCAGTATGTGGATTTGAGGATAGAGACTGGACGAAATTTAAGGAACGTATGGGGCCGTTAGTACGATCTGATGGGGCGGATGAAGAAAAAAGGGTAATAGCTAATCAGGCTGACCAGTGGGCTCGTAATCCCATTTACAGTGTGGAGGATGTATGGGGAACAATGCAAGATTTGAAGCCCTTTATACAGCAGCATGCACATGTCGGCGACTTTGATTGGTCTTTGGCAGCAGTGTTTTGAATCAGAAGCGCCTAAAATTTTACATGATATTAGAGAACGTGTGTATGTTAGTGACTTGAGCCCAGAACAAGTTTTCAGTAATATCACGACAATAATAGCCTATAGGGGAAGATTGCATTAGAACAGTCCCAAGACGGTGACTCAGTTTCCGATGCGGGAGGTTCATCCTATATACCACCCAGAATTACCAGAATTGCAAGATGGCCACAGTAATATTATACGGGCCAGAGAAGCAGCTCGTTTTCAGGAACAATGGGTTTACACTCCGTGGAAACGGAGTGAAGTTTTTTCTCTTAAGACTCATTTGCCTGATCTTAGGAAGAATCCAACTGCATATTATAAAGAATTGACTGAAGCCGCCTCCTCCACTGTGATGACTCTGGCTGATATTGAAATGTTTTTTGGTCTTCCTGTTCCGGTTCATATTTGGAGGCAGGTGCATACTCAAGACCATGTTGCAGAGTTGGGGGGTACGTGGGACCAAATTAAAGTATGGGATCAGGAACGGAAGCCAGGTGATAAGCCTAGAACAGAGATACTTGCTTTGCCAGGCAGTATCATTACGTATATGCATTCTCTTATTCTACCGAGGAAGGTTGATTGGGACAAGTTAACGGCTTGTCGACAAAAGAAAGATGTCTGATTTTTTCACTCGGTTTGAAGATATATTCCTGAATTACAGTGGGCAGGATTTGTCTGTAGAGGGAGGTGTTCAGTTGTTTGTTAATAGATTTGTTTCTAATTTGCTTCCTGAGATGCGACTCGATTGCAGGCTTCTGAAAGCACCTTGTCCACCACTTCCCCTTCTGTTATTTTGAATATGGCACAGTACCTATTACAGGAGGCACATTGGCGTAGCGAGTGTCCTGTGATTTTGCAGAAAGTGCAGGTCCCTAGAGGACAAGGTTCTCGTGGAAGGGGTCGTGGAGCTGGTGGGGCATGCAGGGCTCAGAACGCTGCAGCCTCACAGGGTCGTTCTGATAATAATTACTTTGATGACCCTCGGGAAGGACAGTACTACCACGATGATTATGATGTGGATGAAGTGACAGGAATGTCTTACAGCTAGGACAGCCAGGGACAGAGTGGGGGACCAGTTCCGATACCTGTGGACCAGCGTGGTCCTTATGTAACAGCGGAACTGCAAGGTTCGACTAAGGAATTTTTGGTGGACACTGGTGCGACGAAAAGTTCTGTTTCTCGAAATATGGTCCCTGGGGCGGCTCTGTCCGGCCATAATAATGTTTCGGTAGGTGTTTCTGGTGTACCGGTTGTAAGCTCCATTTCAAGACCCCTTGCATTGACTTTTGGTCCTTTCACTGTGGATTCGCCATTTTTGCTGACATCTAACTGTGATGAGAATTTGATGGGTTTGGATTTGTTAAAAAAACTGCATGCTACGATTTATTGTTCCCCAGTTACTCAAGAAACCCAAGGCAGACCCCAAGGACCTCAAGAACTTCCGACCCATCTCTCTGCTCCCGTTCCCCGCGAAGGTCACCGAGAAAATCGTCAACAAACAACTGACCCGCTACCTCGAGGAGAACAACATCCTGGACCCTTCCCAGTCCGGCTTCCGCAGCAACCACAGCACCGAAACCGCCCTCATCGCCGCCACCGATGACATCAGGACCCTGCTAGACAACGGAGAAACAGCAGCCCTCATCCTCCTGGACCTATCAGCCGCCTTCGACACGGTCTGCCACCACACACTACGAACACGCCTTCACGACGCCGGGATCCAAGAGAAGGCCCTGGACTGGACCACATCCTTCCTTTCCGGCAGAACACAAAGCGTCCGCCGCGCCCCCTTCCGATCCAAGGCCACCAAGATCATCTGCGGCGTACCCCAAGGCTCCTCCTCAGCCCAACGCTGTTCAACATCTACATGGCACCCTCGCCCACGTCGCCCGACAGCACAACCTCAACATCATCTCCTACGCCGACGACACCCAGCTGATCCTCTCCCTCACCAAAGACCCTCACACCGCCAAAGCCCACCTCCACGAAGGAATGAAGGCCGTCGCCGAATGGATGAGGACCAGCCGCCTGAAGCTGAACTCGGACAAGACGGAGGTCCTCAACCTTGGTTCCAACCGTTCAGCCTGGGATGACTCCTGGTGGCCAACATCACTGGGAACAGCCCCGCCACCCACCGACCACGTACGCAACCTAGGGGTCATCCTCGACCCCACCCTCTCCATGACTAAGCAGGTCAACGCCGTTTCCTCATCCTGCTTCAACATCCTCCGAATGCTCCGCAGGATCTTCAAGTGGATCCCCACCGAAACAAGAAAAACAGTCACCCAGGCCCTCGTCACCAGCAGGCTGGACTACGGAAACGCCCTCTACGCAGGAACGACGGCTAAGCTCCTGAGACGGCTGCAACGCATCCAGAACGCCTCTGCACGTCTTATCCTCGACATCCCCCGACGCAGCCACATCACACCCCACCTGAGAGACCTGCACTGGCTCCCTGTCAACAAGAGGATAACCTTCAAGCTCCTCACACACGCACACAAAGCACTCCACAACTCCGGACCAGCCTACCTCAACAGACGACTCAGCTTCTACACCCCCACCCGCCAGCTCCGCTCGACCAGCCTCGCCTCGCCACAGTCCCTCGCATCCGGAAAACGACCGCCGGCGGCAGATCCTTCTCCCACCTCGCCGCCAAGACCTGGAACACCCTCCCCACCAACCTCCGACAGACCCAAGACCTACTGGCCTTCAGAAGACTCCTCAAGACCTGGCTCTTCGATCAGTAGCAGCACCACCCCCCTCTTCCCCCAGCGCCTTGAGACCCTCGCGGGTATGAAGTGTGCTTTATAAGTGACATGATTGATTGATTGATTGATTGAGTAGGTGTCTATATGACAGTGGGTCCAGATGTGGTGTGCTCTAAGCAGTGTCTGTCCAAAGATGCACCCCTTCCTGTTGAATTTAAAGATGTGCCACCCACTCTGTGGGCAACAGGCAACACAGACGTGGGATTGTTGCAGATATCGCCTGTTTCGATACGCGTTAAGGATGGTGCTATTTTACCTCGTATCCCTCAATATAAAATACCGCAGGCAGGAGAGCGAGCCTTATTGCAAACTGTGCAGGATTTGATTGAGAAGGGAGTAGTTGAGGAGACAACAGCTAATATTTGTAATAGCCCTATCCTTCCCATTCTTAAGCAGACGCCCTCAGATTCTCTTGATGACCATGAAGATGTTTATCGTTTTGTGATTGACTTGCATGAAGTTAATAAAATAGTGATTCCGCAGTTTCCGGTGGTTCCTGACATCACCACTCTTCTGACAATGATTCCCTCTTCTGCTAAATTATTTTCTGTCATTGATTTGAAAAATGCGTTCTTCAGTATTCCTATTCATCCTGATAGCAGATATCTGTTTGGGTTCACCCTAGCTGGGTTCTGTCGCGCTCCTCAAGGCTATACAGAGAGTCTGAGTATCTATAGTCAGGCATTGAAAGGTCAGTTGGATTCCTTGTTGCTCACCACAGGTAATGTATAGCTACAGTATGTCGATGACTTGCTCATCGCTTCAGATACAGAACAAGGTGAAGAGACAGTACAGTTAAATTGTTAGCTCAGCATGGCCTTAAAGTATCCCTTTCAAAATTTCAGTATTGTCGACAGGACGTCACCTACTTAAGTCACCTACTGTCGAAGGAGGGTAGGAGATTGACCCCGGAGCGTATTAGTACCATTGTTCAAATGCCAGTTCCACAAACACAGAAAGATGTACGCGCCTTTATAGGTATCACCTCCTACTGTCGTCAGTGGATACCTAACTATTCCCTACTAATTAAGCCCCTGCATGCATTAACCACGAAAGAAGTGCATGTGCCTTTACCTTGGACGTCTGAATGTCAGCACTTTTGAGCAACTAAAAACTGCGCTTTGTTTGGCTACAGTGCTTGGTACCCCTAACTACGCCAAATCCTTTGTATTATATGTTGATGAGATGGCTGGTTGCGCACTTTCTATTTTAACACAGAAATTCGGAGATAAGCAACAGCCGTGTGCTTATTTCTCTGCTGTTCTTGACCCGGTCACAAGCACCCTCCCGAGCTGTCTAAGAGCGGTCACGGCAGTGGCCGCCTCGATAAGACAATCGGCTGGACTCGTGCTCGACACTGATCTCACAGTCATGGAACCCCATGCTGTAGATACACTTTTGAATAAGACAAAGACACAGCACCTCACCAGTGCACGTCTAACTGGCTATGAATTGACATTGTTTGCAAAACACATCACGATCAAACGATGTGCCACTCTGAATCCAGCCACGTTACTGCCCCTCCCTTCTGAGAGTGTTGAGATTGATACACATGATTGTATCTCCCGGACGGAGGAAGAGACGAAAGGACGGGTAGACTTGACTGATGTTCCCTTATCCGACCCTCAAGGGGAACTAGATGTCGATGGCTCTTGCTTTAAATTACCAGATGGCACTACAACTGCTGCATATGCTATTACTACGCTGCGTACGGTAGTTGAGACATCACGAGTTCCCTATCAGTCGGCCCAAGCTGCAGAGCTCGTTGCCCTAATACGAGCTTGCGAATTGAGTGAGGGACTGGTTGTCAATATTTATACTGACAGTCAGTACGCATTTGTAATCGCGCACAACTTTGGGCGACTCTGGGCAGAGAGAGGGTTTCTTACTTCACATGGTGCCAAGATTCAACATGGGCACCTTATATTGAGGCTGTTGTCTGCTTTGACACTCCCTAAGAAATTGGCTATAGTGAAGTGTAGCGCCCACCGGAAAGTCACTGACGATGTAGGTAAGGGGAACACTTTTGCAGATCAAACAGCTAAGGAAACAGCCCAGACTTAAATGGAAAGAATGTTTGTAGCAGGTCCCGCTAGGTGGGTGCCTGAAATCACCATGATTGAGGATACACTTGAGAACGTGAAGGAGATTCAAAGTGAGGCTACAATAGAGGAATTAGCAATGTGGCAAGAAAGTACAGCACAGTTGAACGACGAGGGATGTTGGATTGATAAGTCAGGGAAGCAGAGATGGATGTTTCCAGATGCATATATTCTTCCTGTAGTCACGATGGCTCATGGCCCAGCCCATATTAGTGCTAAGGGTATTTGCAATTTGCTAGACCCTGTATGGCAGAATGATAACATTTCAAAAACAGCTGCACATTTAGTGAAGTACTGCATGGTGTGCATGATGCACAATCCTGGGAAGGGTTCTCCTACACCACCCGGTAATTTTGCACCACCCACTTTCCCTTTTGAGGTCATCCAGATGGATTATATAGAATTAGATAGGTGCAATCATTTGAAGTATGTTTTGGTGGTTGTTTGTGCATTCAGTAAGTGGGTTGAGGCTTATCCCACTAAAGATAATACAGCCATGAGAACTGTAAAGGTACTCCTAAAGGAGTTCTTTCCTCGGTTCGGCTTGCCCCGTTTGATTTGGAGTGATAACGGAAGTCATTTTAATGCCCAAGTGATTCGGCTGATTTGCGATTGGGTTACATATAAAACAGAAGTTCCATGCCGCCAATCACCCACTGACTTGGTTGAGAAGTACAATGGTACTCTCAAACTGAAATTGGCAAAGATTCAGGAGACAACAGGATCACAGTGGCCAGATGCTTTACCATTAGATCTTTTGTCAACAAGAACAACAGCACATTCTAGGACAGGATTGTCACCGTACGAGGTCGTGTTTGGATGTCCGGCAAATGTCTGGGGCGTCCCGCAACCTCGTTGCTTCTCTGATATTGAGTACCCCTTGTTAATTGATTACCTGTGCCAGATAACTGAAAATTTGCGTTCTATCCATCAACAGGTCCGTGAGTCCCTGCCCGCTACACCAGAGGGACCCGGACACGACATTCGGCTTGGGGATTTTGTACTCATCAGAAACTTCCAGCGGAAGAAGAGTTTGGCGCCGCGCTGGAAGGGACCGGAACAGATCCTTCTGACCACACGTACTGCAGTCAAGGTCGCTGGCCGAAAGAATTGGGTGCATGGCACTCATTGCAAAAGGGTGCCTCTGCCTTTGCCTTATGACCACTGGATCAAAGATGGAGTAGGGACTTTGAGTGTGAGACGGTGCCTCAGTTTGTCCCCTTCAGTGACGCTAAACTGACCTGGACGCAAACGAATGCAGAAAATGATGAAGTGCTGAATGCAGCAGTTCCACCGGAGATACAAGCTATCCAGGAGCCCCTTTTTATTGATCCCTCTGTGCCTGGAGTCACCAGGTACAATCTGCGCCCTCGGCTGACGAATAGTGTACCAAAGGAGAAGTCAGATTAGCCAGGGATGGACTGTGTAAGTTAGGGTGCACTTTACTGTAGTACCAACGGAGTTAGTTTAGGGCAGAGGTCTTCAAACTTTTTGATGCTGAGACCTCTCGTCAAACTTTTTTTAGGCATAAGGACCCCCTTCTGACAACAAGTTCTACAACGTGGTACTCCTCATTATCGACAACTATCGTCAACCATAAACGCCCCAAATTCCCACAGCAAATAATTTTTACGGTGGGGAAATAATATTAAACTGTGTTTAGCAAACCAAAGGACAGTGAGCGTGGGGTGTAATCAAAGGTGTAGCTAAAAGAAAGGGCCTCATTTATGAGGAACTGGTGTAGGGCAGCGCTGTACGTCTTCTTGCTGCGCGGCCCTATGCCAATGTGAAAGGGCTGGAATGCACCGTATATATGAAATACTGTGCTATTCTTGTCCTTTTCTCTTGCGTTGTCGCACAAATTGCTGCGTAGCACCAACATAGGCAGGATTGTTTTTGTACAGGAAGGGACACCTTCCTTCACAAAAACAATCCCGAGAGGCGTTTCCTCTTTCTATGTGAGCTACAGAATGCAGCACACATGGAAAGCACGAGGAGCTATGAAAACATTTCTCCTCATTACGCCTCTGCTGGGGAGGCGTCCATTTTGGAGCTGCCCCAGGTTTACTTGATTTTGTAAATATGGGTCAGCATCAAAATCCATGGATGTTGCGTGGGAACCCCACACAAAGCCCATGGAATACCTCCTTGACGCAGAGAAAGGCAATGCAGTGACTTGCGCTGCTATGTCTTACTCCATATCTATGAGGCCATTCAGGGTGACTTTGCACCGCCTCATAGGTATGGTTGAGACGCTTGCGCCACCGGAGCGTCAAAAAAAGTGATGCTGTGGCGATGCAAGCCTCTCATAAATAAGCCCCAAAATATTCTGGGGCAGATTTACAAGCCCCTTGCAACACTTTTGCGCTGCCGTTGCATCACTTTTGTGACCCAGCAGGGCCGTAAAAAATGCGTTCAATTTACAACGTGACGCATCTACGGAGATGCGTCACGTTGTAAAGCCCTGCGTCACATTATACCCGAGTCAGTTATAATGTATGCAGGGTGGGCGTTCCCACGCAGGAAAGCCTCGTAAAAGTGGCGCAGTGAAATCTACAAGATTTCACTGCGTCACTTCTAGGATGCCACTGCGTCAAAACCTTATGCCTGCTTGAAGCAGGCGTAAGGAGTGATGCAGTGTAGTGGGAATAGGGCTCAAAATGCATTGCTGGAGTTGTCGTGCTTTCAACACATCTCCAGCAATGAGTGACTTTTGCCCCAACAGATGCGTCAGAATTTCTGACACATCTGTCAATCCTTGCGCCGTATTGTAAATACGGTGCATCCATGGTGGCGCAAGGGTTTCTCAGGGTGGCGCAGGGAAAGTGATGCATCTCTACAGATGCGTCACTTTCTTGTAAATCTGCCCCTCTGTACATTTTTTAGGTCTTTCACCATCAGGTATCTACATATAAAATAATGGGCAGCATAATGAAAAATACATTTAAAAAGTTGTTACTCAGTGGGAAATGCACTATAGTACATTATGAAACCTCTATTAGTTAATGCACTACAGAGGTCTATGTGTAACCAGAGAGCCACAGAATAAAATCTTGATTGGTGCAGTGGAGAATAGTGACGTGTACCTTTAGTGCTACGAGGTCACAGCCTATGACAGAAAGCACTGTGAATATGTAAGTCATTATTTTATACCTGCATTACACACAGTGTAAGATAGAGTGCTGCAAAACGTGCAAATAGGTTTACAATAAAATAGTGCTCCCAAAATGTAGATTTTAGTAGTACCAGAGCATATGCAATGCAATTTGTTTTTTACATAACTGTCCCTTCAACACCTCTTATGGGATACTAAGGACTGTGTAAATGCAGTTAAAATTAAAAGCAAGCACTTCACAGCCCAGTTGTTAACTCTTTGCACTACCACTCAAAAAGCCAAATCTTTGTCATCACAAAGCTTGGAGTCATTTGAACAATTAAAGCCAGAACCTGCTCCCAAGCACCCTTTACATTTGCAGATTAAATGACATTTGCATTTCATTCAGGCAAGCAGGCACCCTGGCACGATAGCTTTTCACACCACAAGACACTCAAATGATGAAACTTCAGCTGATAACGATCTAAATTAGCCGTCCCAGGACAGCTGTCTTTTTCAAAAACCAAAGCAAACGTTTTAGATTGCAGGCATAAGTGAAGCTGGGGAATGCGCGACCCCCTTCCCAGGACTCCACGGCCCCCTGGGGGTCGCGCCCCACAGATTGAAGACCTCTGGTTTAGGGTGATGTGAAATTGGTGCACTGTTTTGACATCGGACAGGATAGATTGAACATGCTCCCTTGGAGGGGGGTACATTATCCTGATCGGCGTGGGATACATCGTGAGCTTAGGACAGAGCAAGCTCCACCTCCGGTGCTCAAGAGCGCCAACGTATTGATGAACGAAAGGAGCCTGTACCAGTGAGGCTCTGACGGACACTGGGAGCACTTACCTTTACTATCATTTTTGTTGCATTTCTTTCCTTGTTTCATAATGCATACCTTTGGTCGGCCTATTGATGAGGAGGAACAACCTTTTACACCACCGCATTTAGCACGGGGTTGGTCGACAAAGAGTAAAATAGTTTGCATATTAATTGTTGTGATTGCAATAGTGACAATATTTGGAATATCCTGGTTTCTAGAGGAGAAATTTCCTGTACATTCCTTGGTAGGTACAACTCCCACTCCCCTGAACACATTTTTGTTACTCTAGACCCACACAAAGCAGTACACATACAGTCCTACACAGACAATGTATTTATACAAATGTTGCATCATGCTCATAATGTGTCCAATACAACTAATTGTTGGGTTTGTGGGTTGCTCCCTTCGGTCACTCATAAGAGCGACAATTTGTTGTCTATGCCATTGTCATATATTGGCAGCTGCGAGGGTTGGTATGAATTGTTTTGACTGGTGTACTTCCAATTTCATCTTTCTACTTTGGATATAACATCCACTGATTCTCACACTGCGAATGAATATTTACGCTTCTACCAAGGGTTTACCCCCATGGTACCGGCAGGACAAGGGACTCTAGGGACAATGTCCTCAAAGTCTTATTTGAAAACGTACCATAGAGTAAAGGACAATGCCTGGTTTCGACTGGAAATGGCTGATTTTCCATGGTTTAACACTTCTGAGTACTTCCAATTCTTCCGAGGTCGAAATCTTACCGAAGATAAACCGATACCTGTGCCAGTGGTCAATAAGACAGCTCATTTTTGTGTCCAGGGGACTGGGGAGATAAAGGCGGGTGAGAGTAAATGTAATTTCACCTACAAGCTGAATACGACTAATAGTCCGCATTTGATCCTACCCCATAATGTCTATTTTGTCTGTGGGTCACAGGCTCACATCTGGCTCCCGAGGGGATGGTCAGGCACATGTTATCTTTCCTTCCTTTTTCCCCCTGTATATGTTGCCCCGTCTAATTATCACAAAACTTATCGGGTGCAACGTAGAAGTGCATTCCTGGCCCAAGTAAGAAGGGTTGTTGACACAAAGGATATAGATCAGACAGACACTACCGCACAGCAATTTGGATACGCTGTGAAGGGCCTGCTACCTTTTTGGGGCCTCATGGCAAATAGCCTTCAAGTTCGTCAGTTAACTAGAGTTGTTGAAGCGGTTATTAATACAACTGCTGGGATAATGACGAATGTCACTGCTGAGCTCCAGGCTTCGAGATTAGTCACTTTGCAGAACAGGATGGTGCTAGACGTTATCCTTGCAGATCGGGGAGGGGCCTGTCACGTCATAGGCAGCAGCTGTTGTGTTTACATACCTGATAACGCTCCCAATGTTTATTCAGCTATACAGAAATTACATAGGATATCGGCTGAGATACACCTAGAAGCAGGTACTTGGACACTGTCGGGGTGGTTGTCGAACACGTTAATATCTTGGGGTTGGAAGATCCTCACTTTCTTGGCTGTGGTTGTCGGTATTTTCTTTACCTGTTGCCTCTGTATACACTGTCTCCCAGCTTGTTGCACCCATTGCGTCAATGTTCTCATCCCCAAACAGAAAATATCAGTTCATGTTACTAATGCCGCGATTATGCTACAAAAGGATACTGATGATTTGATGCGGATAGATTATATATTGTTTTAGACTTACTGTATATATGAACTACTCCTCATAGTGATGTTTCTTGTCCTTGGAAATGTTATACTTTCCTTGATAACAACATAACATGGTTAGCTCATGCTAAAAGGGGGGTCTGTTAGAATGAAAATGTTTTCGCTGTGTTGATTATGTATTGTTCTATGTAAGTTAGCATTCCCGGCACCATGTTATGTTTGGCCGCCATTTTGAACCATGATCGAAATTAATATTTCCCTTCCTGAAAAAACAGCTTTTGGTAAGTCTCGTTTCTCCAAGGTTGGGCCTTGCTTTTCCTCTATGAATATATTGTCCTTATTAGCGCATACCTTTCCCACTAGATAGAGGCCTTCTCCCACTAGTCTAGCGGTGGGCACGGACGGAGCGACCTTGAGTAGTAGATAGTGTGTGCCCGGCCTCAGAATCGAAACTTATCCTTCTGTACTTCTTTGTGTAGCTGCATCTGCCTGGAAAATTCCATTGTGGGCGTGCCTTCATTGGTTCTGAATCATACATAATGTATCACCATGTTTGCTGATGTCAGTCCCTCTGCAGCAATCCTAAGAGACTGGGCAGACTGGGCTCCACTCGAGTGTATCTGAACAAATATATTGGTTTGTATTCTCTACTGTCTGATCGACTCTTCATTTGTATGGAAGGCTGAGAGGTGGTCGTGAGGCCCGGGTGACCCTAATCGGGTCACTTCCTTCAGCAGGTGAGGGCTGGTTGGTCTGCGGCTCTACCAGAGCTGGCTCTTTCTAACAGATTTGCCCCCTTGTCCCGTTTGGATACATGTGATTGACTGGGGATGTGGAAAAGAACACTCAAGTGACCGACGAGGCGTTGGTTTCCCCACCGCAACATAATGAGGCTCTGATGGACTGTAACCCTAGTAATATTTGTAAATTTATAAGTTGGAATGTTACTGGTATCACAGGGAGATTTGATGATCCAAAATGGGTGGTTTTTATCAGAGGGTTTGAAGTAATTGGTCTTCAAGAGACCTGGGTAATTGATAACTTTATTTTTTACAGGGTTATAAAGCGTCCTTCTTACCAGCGTTAGAATCTAGGGCTGGTCGATCTAAGGGTGGGCTGATTATTTTTGTCTCACTGGCACTCTGCAGGCTTTACTATTCTCCTCTGGCCCAAATAAGTTGATATTATTAAACTTTTATAATGCCAAATCCATCTTGCAGGAGGCCTGCAACGTTCAAACTTTGGGTTCTTTTGTAAAAAATATGATGTGTTCAAAATTGTCCTCAGCATATATTAAGGCCATCATGGAACTTTAACGATCACTTGTGCGGGGACCAGAGGGAAAAAGGGACTTCAAATGCTGGCTGCCCTCTTGTATCACATTTAGACCATAGCCAACAGGGTACTAGTTTAAACACATTGTTGAACGAGCTCATCTTAGCTTTCACAATGGATAAGCTGTCCCTGACTAGAAGGGATATTAACCCCACCTTCATAGGAAGAGGCTTTGAGTTGTTCATAGATTTTATCTTTGTCTCCACACCACTCCTATCGCATATTTCAGAATCTTGGATCCCGATGAGCCCTTTTTCAATGATCACAACCCAGTGTGTGTCTCTCTTTGCTGGTCTCCCCTAATTAAAAGCTCTAGGGTCTGTGCTATAGGGGTTAAAAAGGCTACAAGCCAGGGGAGGAGACAAGTGGTCCCAGACAATGCCTGAAGACTTTTATAAGTCCCTGTATTCTAGCTGTGAAAAGGAGTTTGATACCTGTATATCCACCTTAAGTAGTGTTATGAACCCCAATGTACCCCAATACATGCCTAGGTAGTTGCACAACCTTTTACCTACATTTGTTCTACCTTGCTCTACATAACGGTTCTGGCGCTGACCTTTTACCTAGTTAAGTGGCGAATAAATGTCGTGTGGTTTTCTCCGAAAAACTAGCCTCATTTATTATGCATGAGGATTCTTAGTATCACAGCAGGATTACCATCTTCTGCATAATAACTCTGTATAAGGGTCATCACTATTGTCATCCTTGGCCGACATGCCCACAGTACAATGACACATCTGTGGAAAGCCCCAGAAGGTACCTTTTGGGTATATAAACATTACCTCTTCGCTGGGCAAACCAGAGGAGAAGAAGCTTCCATGCTGACACGCTGACACGGGACGCTGAAGTTCCTGCACTTAGACTCTCCAGCACGCAGTGGTCTGACATCACTCTCGGGGTGTCCAACTCGAGACCAAGACGGGGTCCTTCGTTCTCTCACATCAGGTAATGGGGTTGGCTCTTTCCTAGGGGGATTCTTGGCTATACACCTACATACATTCTAGGTACACTTAGGTACATCTAGTTAGGGCTTGCATCATAGGAGTACGCATTTTATTTTCATGTATCTATATGCCTGCATATATTCATTGTTTTAGCACTATGGTAGAATTCTACCTTCTATTCACTCTATTGGTGCTTATAACCGTATACATCTGTTTCTGTTTAATGGTTGTTGCAGCACACGTATTTTATACTAGAATTACGCTGGTTCAATAAAAGCTTATTGAAAACGTCCCCACCGTTTATTATGTATGTCTCTCTGAGAATAAGATAGCACGAGTGACTGAATGAAAAGTATTTTACTGTTTCCACGATCCCTGAGGGGTCAGGGTTATCATGTTCAATAGTTTCTAGAAACTATTCGCTCCTTGGTAAGAGGGGCTCATAGTGGCACTGTGACTAAGCTGGTCTACAGACTAACATAACCTTTGGGGGTATCTGGAATCAGTCTGGACACCAATCCCTTATTTTATGTTGTCTAAACGCGCAGATCCTATATAGATTTGTAGGAACTACAGAACATGACGCCCAACATTGGTTTGGTTCTTATTTAACGGTCAAATCTGAGTAGTTCAGTCATGCTTTCTCAGAGACCCCTACTCACATTTGCCCAGAGACGTCTGGAGTGGGAGGGAAAATCCGCCGCAGCTAAGTAGGTGTACCCTATGTACTGACTGTAGGTATATTCAAGCTTGAAGGATTAGAGTTCCCTACATTGTGCATAAACCTTTATCTCTATTTCCTTGAAAAACCTTTTGAAATGTCTGTCCAAGATGAGGCTGCACCTGCATTAAATGCAATTGCAGGGGAAGCTGAGCAGGAACGTGCTATAAACATTTCAGAAAATGTCAGAAATGCACTTACTTTAAAATTAGCAGATTTTAGAGTCTCAGCATTAGGTGGGACTGTTACATTCTTTATTGAGGCACACGAGGCATATAGGACAGAGGTGCTCTATTCGTGGGTCAAATTCCTACCCGCAGCTGCACATGCACATACATTTCATTCTTATATAGCGGATGAAATACCGGAAGAATACAATCCATACGAGGACATAGAAGTCCCGTTA
Organism: Calotriton arnoldi; assembly: GCA_963921515.1. Taxonomy (NCBI): domain Eukaryota; kingdom Metazoa; phylum Chordata; class Amphibia; order Caudata; family Salamandridae; genus Calotriton; species Calotriton arnoldi. The sequence goes on from CAWUFW010020092.1 coordinate 30,463, forward strand.
ACATACCAGGAACATATAAACTGGTTTAAAGGTGCCCTCCCACACACCACTGATAAAGTGAAACTCGGTCTGCTCAGCAGCAACAGAGCGACTTGGCCAGTCCTAGCTGCTTAAACACCGCATCCAGAAATTGACACATTGCCTATAGCAGACTTATGTCCACTTCACAAAGAAATAATAATAAAACTTTACAGAAATTTTACACAGTTCGTTATGAGAACACTTACACTACAACCATACAAGGGTTACTGCAGCAGGTCAACTACAAGGTACTGCAACTAAAATCACCCAACAAACACTGAACGCAGTTATGGGAAGAATGCCCACTAAACATGAGCAAATGCCATTTTGGATAGCACAGAAAATAGCACAGCTAGAAGCTGTGTTTCCACACACAGGCCCACAAGAAAAACACTGAATATTAACAATCTGCTTGCCAATAGGAACAGCTCCCCAGATAGAGGACTGTACCCCATGGGGCACAGTTTTCGCTGCCATCTATACCAGGACTCATGGCAGCCCCTCAATAGCAGTGATACCAGAGGTATTAAGACACATACAGAATGAGTACGGGGCAGAACCTGCTCTTAACCTAGGGATGAAATTAATAGACAATTTTTCCCAGGTATCTACGATTATGTTGATGAACATAAAAGGGGAGGCAGCAGTGGTGGCTATATGCCAACGCCTTAGGGAATGCACTCCTGCACAACAGCAGCGAGAATTACCAAAAATTATCGAAGCTACCTATACTTCATTAGGTGGAGATAATTTGGGAGCTAGTCCTGCGAAACCACAAGTAATGGGTAGTCCTGAAAAGGATAACTCCAAGCAAGCACCTGATTCTTCTAAAAAAAAAAAATGGGATAATAAACAACAGAAAAATAGAGAGAATGGATCACAATCACGGGGTGGGTCTCCTCAACAGGAGCCCTCTGACAGGAGGTATAACCTTAGAAATCAGGACAATATTAAGAAACCTGACATTTATCAGGATACTGATACATGTTCCTCTCGTTCCTTTACGGGTTCATCAAAACACTCCAAGAGCGAAGGACGGTCAGAACACAGATCAGAAGAGCGAGCAAAATCAAGAGATACTCATCGCACTTCAGACTATAATATCAAAAAGAAGATAAACCAAAATCAAAACCTCAAGTTAAAAAGAAGAAAGTAGTTGGCCTTAAAATAAGAAATGCCCAGGCTACTGAGGACTCAACTTCTGAACTGGGAATAGGCTCTGAAGATGCTAGACAGGGCAGCAGAAGTAACAATAGCTCGCCAGAACCTGATGGAATTTCTAGTGACAGTGGCGTTGAATGAGCATATCACGGTGGGAACACCTGATACTAGGGTAAGTGTCCCACACCAGTTATATGAAATAGCACTCCATATGGAGGGGGACATACCCAGGAAAGTGAACGGTCTCTTTTGGGAGAACATGACTTTTGGATACGATATCCTTTTGGCTGAAAAAGATTGGCCTCCTGAGTTCGTTATGGACTGCCCAAAGGGAGAAACTGTGATTTTCCCTGCTTTTTCTGACCTCGTTCCAGAATTATTAAAACATTCATACGCGCAGGAGTGGGCGGCAGCACTAGCTCCTGCATTATACCGAAATCATGTAGGGTGGGATGCTGAGTCACCTCACCATGTGATCCCAGTACAAAACTACTTCAACTCTACCAAGACAGTACCTAATAAAACATGACGCGAAAAATACAACTTCAATACCAAGGTGTAATAGAGAATTGCACCTCTTCCATGAATAATCATTTGTTTCCCGTAATAAAACCCGACAATTCATACCGTCTAGTTTTAGACTATAGGCATTTGAACACATGCACAAAAACATTTGCAGTACAAAATGCACACAGTGACGCACTGATGAATAACATTGTACGGAAGAAATACAAAACAACGTTAGATATCTCAAATGGATTCTTCTGTCAAAATATAGCACCTGAAAGCAGATATCTGACAGTATTTTCAGCCCTAGACTCTCAACGCCAATTCAGTAGACTGCCCCAAGGTTATAAGAATGGCCCCGGGTTCTTCTCAGCAAGAGTATCAGAGTTATTCCAAAATTTTGATGAGGAGGCATTGTCCCATGTAGATTAAATTTATCTGACAGACAATGAATTATTGGATCATTTGAACAGGGTGAACAACATAATTATGGGATTCGCCTCTGAGGGCTATAAGTTTAACTTTAAAAAATCAAAAATTGCCCACCTCAATGTCCTATTTTTGGGATATGAGCTCTCAAGTGAAGGGAAAAGCCTTGCAGTTAATTTTTTAGAAAAATGTGCACTGCTCCAACCTCCAAAGACTCTGAAAAATCTACAATCCATTTTAGGATTCCTAAATTTTGGCAGAACATATGTTTTGGATAACGGAGAAAAAGTAAAACCTTTCTACGACTTAATTAGACCTGATTTTTCAGTCCGACATTGGACACAGGAACACACAGAAATACTCCGTTCCCTACAAGCTGACATGATAGCTTCCAAACACTTTCACACACGAGTAAACACCACGAATCTGGTGATCCCTGTAATTGCGGGTCAATTGGGATATACTTACCTCACCTTCAATGAAGGCAAAACTGTACCCATTGCATACAAATCTCATTTGTACACAAATGCTGAAATGCGTTTTGCATCAACTGAAAAAATGCTGACAGCAGTTCAGACTACTGTAGTGAGAGAAAGGGCACTAGCTCAGGGGAAACAAATAATTGTCATGACTCCAGTACCAACCTTAGAGGCTGTTACAAAGGCAAGCGTTCAGAACGCAAAAGCACTGCATCCTAGATTGATAGAGTGGGCTAATTCTCTCACTGCAACAGATGTAGACTACAAGTTTGATTCTACTTTAAAAACACAAGCATCCCTGCAGTACGAACAAGAATATCCTCTGCCAAATTAAATAATGCCTCTAGATCAGTATGAATACATAATTTACACTGACAGATCTGCTCAGCCTGCCGTAGGAAGTAAATAGCAATACAGCGCCCCTTGTGCGATTGTAAAGGGACGTATGCAGGACGGCAAGTTCCGTCGTAGCAATACGCAGACGCAGTCTCTAGGAGATTGCACGGCACACCTGGCAGAACTAAAAGCCCTGATACTGGCATTAAAGAACACGGATCGAGAATTCCCCACACTAATTGTGTGCGATTCATTTTATTGTTTTCAGTCTTACAATGAATATCTTCATTACTGGGGCCAGAAGGGATTTAAAGATACAAAAGTTTGCACAATAAAGCACAAGTTGCTTTGGGAACAAATGGCAGAGCTGAAAAAAGGCTTGCCACGGGCTCACATGATTCATACGCTCAGTCATCAACGTGTTGGTGTGCATGGTGAAGGGAATTTATTGGCTGGTGAAGCCGCCAAGTGCGAACTGCTGCTGTTGCTGCAATCACTCATTCTAGCACGAGGATAGACGGACAAGTAATAGTTGCTGTCATCCAGTGCTTAATTTGTGCCTGTGGATTCCGGTGCTCAGCACCGGCACTTATCTCACAGGGCCAGGGCTATGTGATTTTTCTCCCATTGGCAGTAGGCCCAGTAATTATTAAGGACAGATGTGCCTGTCCTTTGGTGTCTGCCTCGTGGGCCTTTGCGGGCTGACCCGCCCTGGTCCAGGCATGTTGAATGTGCATCATCATCACGTTGGTGATGTCAGCGGAGCACGCATGCCTGTCACAAAGGAACATATGTTTCCATTGGATGGTCATGGCTGAGGGCGGGCTCGTGGCTGAGCTGGATTGAGGCAGACTGGGAGAGTTGGGATAGGTTTTTCGAGACGTCGTGGAGGCTCAGAATGAAGGTGCGTAGAATGCTTTTTTTAATCATCTCACACAGAAGTGAGATCAATTGGAGATGTCTGTAGTTCTGCATTTGACGTGCTCGGGGCACAGTCTTTTCAAATGCTGCTCGAGAATTATGCTGGCACCCACTTCCTGCTCACCTCTCCCATTGCTAACCTTTTGAACTTTCCATGTTTCGCTCCCCACACCTGATCTGGAAGTAGAGGTCTTTTTGTTTCCACTGACTGAACCCGTTCGGTCTGCCAGGTGCAGTGTGGAAGCATTTTGGAAGCCTGAGCTGAAAATAAAGTTTTATATCTTAAACTGATTAACAGGTGCTGACCAGAAGGTTTAGGAATCAATGCGGGCTTGTTTCCCAAATGTTTTTCCAGGTTTTGAACATGTAATCTCTGCAGCCCTGGGCTAGTGCGTCTTATTGGCCGCCATGGGAGAGAGTGCAATCACCATTACTATTTATGAGCCCCTCACAGTAAGTGAAGAGTCATTCCTTTCGAGGTCTGCGTGCTGGTGCAGCTGGAGCAGGAGGCATCGTGAACAAGCACAACATGCAGTAGAGTCAGGGCATTAGCTTCTAATGGTGCAGCAGGTGCATTGGCACCAGGACCCAGGAGTATTAGGCCCCCCTGATCACAATTATATAGCTGTCTTTTACTACTTAACCGTGACATGGGGCAGGAGAGCGTTCTTTCTAGGCCACTGTGTAGAGTACACAAAGGCAGGTGCAGCACTTAGCAGTCGCTTGTAGCTGTGACTTTCTGGACACTTTTGCAATACTCTGTTCCCTGGTGGCCTTTCCATGGCTCAATGTATGGGATAAAACACTAGACAACGATAGGTATTGTCACTTCTACTTCAATGAGGAACAAGAACTGTGAATCATGTGTGTTGTTTCATTGGTGCAATAGGTACTGTGGCACCCTGGCCAGGGGTGTAATGGCAGTATTTTATTTGAGCCAGTGGTTAACCAGCACTTATTTGTGGGGATCTGCGCTTATTTTTTTCCCATCTGATATTTACTGACCACAAGACAGGGAAAAACACAGAGATTGGAAAGATGAAAAAAGGGAAAGACGACTAAGGAAGAGGAAGACAGAAAAACCTTCACAAAGGGAGAGAGCAGGGGCCTTCAAGAATGAGACAAAGGAGCAGGGAGTGTCTGATAGTGAATTAAAAAAGACATGAGGTGGATTTAGACTACCAGCCTTGCAATTTGGTGTGCTGACGTTTAATTACACTAGCCGCAGGCTTCTGAGCTGAGTTTTGGGCACCAGCACCTTTTCTTTTACAAATTTAGCACTGCTGTCATCGCTTCGCGTAAAGGCAGCCCAGCCTTGCCTAAAGGTTTTCCACTCAAGTACTCCTACAAGTTAGATGCACAAAATAGTCCATATGCTCAAATTCCAGGAGTGGGGGATAGAGTAATACCAAACATGGATCGTTGATTAGGTTTAATACTAGCTGCACACGAGGGTCTAGGTTCAGCACATGCAGGTATTACTGCAACAGTTTCACTACTGAAACAACGTTATTGGTGGCCAGGTCTCACTAAACAGACCAAGGGTTTTGTCCTTAAGTGCAACATCTGTCAATAGATGAAGGGTTCCATCGTAGCACGTCTGCCACAGACACCACTACTGATATCAGACAGACCTCTTGCATGTGTCTATTTGGACCACTGCGGCCCCTTACAATCTGATGGGGCTTACAAGTACATCTTGGTGGCAGTGGATTCATGCTCTAGATTCCTGTGGGTTTGGCCCCAGCACTCGGCTGATGCTCGAACTGTTATAAAGGATTTGCGAGTCTTCATAGGGACACCCGCAATTGACACATTACTTTCTGACCATGTCCCTGCATTTAGCCCTTGGGCTTACAAAGAAGCCATGGGAAGTTTGGGTGTTGTATTGCGGTTCTCCTCTCCGTATCATCCCGAGGGAAATTTGATTGTGGAAAGGAAAAAATGGGGCTTAAAGCAATCCTTAACAGCAAGGGTATTAGGTTCGGGTGGCAGTTGGGTCAATCACCTATATAGGGTCCAGAGGGCACTTAATAACATGCCAAGAAGTTCTCTAGGAGGCCGCACTCCATATGAGGTTCTGTTTGGGACGAGAATGTGGGTACCCGACCTTGATTGTGCCAGCACAGAGGCGGATGAAAAAGCATTTGACATCAATGACCGTTTGGCTGTTTTACAGGAACTCAATGAATTCTAGGCACTATAAAGCAACGTCCAAGTAAAACACACCGTCAATGGGAAGTGAAAGCTGTTTCAGTAAGAGCTGCCTGGGTCCCAAAGATCGGGGACCTGGTCAGGGAAAAAATTGTGGACAAGAAATAATTTGGGCCATCTTACAGAGCGCCCGTACTTGTCCTGGCTGTCGAAGGAACAAGAACAGTACTTCTTCCGCCTCTTGCCGGAAAGAAAGAAAAAAGATTCATCTCCATTGATCTGATCAAACCACACTATGTGGCCGATACTGAATAGCAGACCGCGTGGGCTCCTGGGTAGCCGCCGATCTCCTCTCGCTACCATACAGGAAGTTCAGACAGAAAGATTAATAACATTTGAAGATTCTACTCTAAGAAGTAACGGAGTTACCAACAATGGAATGGAACTCGTGCCTATTGAAATTGAACAACAACAAAATACAAATGAAACATAGATCTCAATTCGGCCTAATACCGACATCTATGTGGATATGTCTCACAACAAGTCATCTGCCAGTTCAACAAAACCTGCTGAGCTACCAAAGAAAGATCGAACAGCGCCTGGCTACTTCATCAATTTTGATACCTTCTCACTGTATTCGAGTGAACACGAGTCACTGCCAGCTTCTGTTTCACGTAAAGAAAAAATATATAATATCTACCTTTGGCTGAAAAAGACTTACTTAGTTTCTCCCTGGCTACAGCTATGGATTGCAATTAGTCTACTGTCCCTAGTCCTCTGGATAGGTGTAGTGACTGTCTTTTTCCTGCTCCTGAATGGACATTATCTACCAGTACGCTCCGCAGTAAAACATGTGAACTTGGTCCTGAAACCACATACATCATCTCATCATGAATGAAGAGACCTGTCCTTTGTGAATATTACAGCAGTTCCGATTCCTGAAAGAATAGTTTGGGATAGGGTTTCATATGATGTATTTGGTCCAACTGAACGTTTGAAAATACCACATGTATTTAAAATTTATTTGAATGATATCATCACCTCCAGTACGTTCTCTGATGATTGGGACTTTGAAACTGTGAATAGTATGCTGTCGGATTTAGAACAATCTGCAGCATTCTCTAAAAATGAAATGTATGATGATATATCTGATTTTGATACCGTGTATTGTTACCAACATTATGGTCATCATTTCTTGCACAAAACAAGTATTTCACGTAATGTTTTCACTTACAATCAATGGGAGCATTGCCCGACACCACGGAAAGGTAGTTGCACAAAAGTTTGCCTATTTGTCTGGGTTTAACACCTAAGCCCCGACCTCATATTATTATAAGGTTGCACCTACACCTGCAAAAAAATATGCTCACCAACACAAAACAAATATACTCTGCTTCCTTTATTTTGCAGCTATCGGTAGAGGCTTTCGACTTTTGGAGGGACACCAAAGACACAAAATTGGTCTGGAGGACTAAAGATTGGCAAGTTTAGGGAATGGAGGCATTATTTAGAGCATGTCTCATAAAACAGCAGATTATCTTCCTGAACGATACCGTGCAACAGACTTCTTGTCTTGGACTAGCCAAGATCAAGGATTTGAACACGCCTCGGATTCCCTCACTTACACACTTTGGGGGATGGCAAAACTATACACAGCATAGTGAGGATACGCTGGATGACATTATACACGAGGGTTCATACAATTCTTCAGACACCAATTGGAAGGGATGGTTAGTTTGGCCTATCGACACAAATGGGTGTCAATTAAGATTCAGGGGTACCACTGAAGGGTTTAGTATCCATAGGCTGGACCAACGAGAACATCCAGGGGGTGACAGTATAACAGTACAACAGTACATCTCTTTTTTCTGCTTATAATTTAACAGAAAGGCAGACAACTATGGCACAAAGAGATGCGAAGTATACAATGCTGCATATTGAAAAATTGGAACAATTACCTTTCACCGTGGCTGAGTCACCTTTCACATAATGCTTAATCCATGGCCTTATAACATTGCCAGTGACTACATTCCAATTTGAATATTGTCTACAGTACCACCAAGTAGGCAGGTATGAAGAGTTGGGTGGGAATACACCCACAAATCTTGGAAATTACCTTACAGATTTAAATGCCAAAATGGGGACACTAAAGTCTTTCTCAGCGGTTCAGACTGTGAGAATTCGTTAAGTGGGTCTCTAATTTGTCAGGATATTATGCTTCACGGAGCATGCAATGCTTCGGTTGCAAATCTAACTTGTCACTTCGAAGGATCCCCAGCTGCCGTGATTCATCCGGTGTTCAAACTACTCTCAAATGGGAGTTATTTGATGTTGAATGATCAAGGTTGTTGTGGGATGCTGCCAGGCAACGCATATCTGGTCACAGTAATTTCCAGGGTTACTATGGCCTTCCTTGAATGTTTCCCTTATACGGTTTGATTCTCTGAGCAGACTGAAAGCCAAACTTTTAGAGAAGGAGGTGGCCTTAACCTCCGCTCGAGAGACTTTTGATCTCCAGGTTGCAAGGTCTTCAGCTGAGATACAGTCACTAGTCCGAACTTACTTCCCTCTCCATTTCTGGGAAATGGTACACTGTATCTTTAACATGTCTGATACGAGTGGGATAGTACACCAATTTAAGAACATAGGTTCTGGACTATTAAGCACATTTCAGACGATCTTCGAAGTTATTCCATCATTAATACACTCCGTGTTAGGAAGCATTTTTGGAGGGCTTCCGCTGGTCCTACTACTTGTAGTGGGTATCCTGGTTTTAATTTTCCTGCTACGCAATGGGCATCCCCAATTCCAAGGAGATGGAAAAAGCGCTCTTGGAGCGACGTTGCCGGGAATGCATGGTACTCCATCTGGGCACACCTCAGCTTCGGGAGCTAAGCAAGCATTGGTTTATGTCGTTCAGATCAGTCTGGGTCGACTGCCACCTGCCTGTACTCTGCTGCCTATTCTCCGCCCATGAATGCGTGCTGGATATCTGTCTAACACTTCCATCGGTTGTGCCTCCGGACTTGGAAGTGCCATTAAAGGCCCATGTAGTGCAGTGTCCTCAGCGTATTCCAATTCTGATGTCGGCATTCTTAGAACCACCACGGGATGCATCCGCTCCTGTTGGAATGGACACCGGCTCTACCACAGGCTCACAGGCTTAGAGTACTTCCTCAGCCACAGCTGTGGGAACTGGAGAAGATCACTTTTTCTCCATTGACCTGATCCAAGAGGTGTTACAGGGACCGTCGTCTGCGAAGGCAAGCAGAAGAAATGTTAAGTGCCGAATAAATGTTGTGTGGTTTTCTCCGAAAAACTAGCCTCATTTATTATGCATGAGGATTCTTAGTATCACCATCTTCTGAATAATAACTCTGTATAAGGGTCATCACTATCGTCATCCTTGGCCGACATGCCCACAGTACAATGACGTATCTATGGAAAGCCCCCGAGGATACCTTTTGGGTATATAAACATCACATCTTCGGTGGGAAAATCAGGGGAGAAGAAGCTTCCATGCTGAGGCGCTGACACGAGACGCCGAGGTCCCTGCATGCAGACACTTCAGCACGCAGTGCTCTGACATCCCTCACGGGGTGTCCAACTCGAGACCAAGACGGGGTCCTTCGTTCTCTAACATCAGGTAATGGGGTTGGCTCTTTCCAAGGGGGATTCTTGGCTATACACCTACATACATGCTAGGGACACTTAGGTACATCTAGTTAGGGCTTGCATCGTAGGAGTACGCATTTTATTGTCATGTATCTATATGCCTGCATATATTCATTGTTTTAGCACTATGGTAGAATTCTACCTTCTTTTCACTCTATTGGTGCTTATAACCGTATTCATCTGTTTCTATCTAATGGTTGTTGCAGCACATGTATTTTATACTAGACTGACGCTGGTTCAATAAAGGCTTATTGAAAACATCCCCACCATTTATTCTGTATGTCTCTCTGATAATAAGAGAGCACGAGTGACCGAGCGAAAAGTATTGCACTGCTTCTATGATCCCTGAGGGGTCAGGGTTGTCACGTTTGTTAGCTGCCAGAAAGTATTCGCTCCTTGGTAAGAGGGACTAATAGTGGCACTGTGAGTTAGCTGGTCTACAGACTAACATATCCTTTGGGGGTGTCTGGAATCAGTCTGGACACCAATCCTTAGTTTATGCTGTCTAAATGCGTAGCTCCTATATAGATTTGTAGGAACTACACCACAGTAGTCCACATGACACTATGAGGTCCTTTTCAAAGATTCTAAAGCAGTATCTAGTCTTCTGGAGGTACCCATGTCCCGAAAGTGTAATAGGTTGCCTAGATGGTTTGATTCCGGCTGCTCAAAGGCGTTGGTGGAGCTTAAGCGTGCCTTGAGTTATAAACCCTGGGATCCGGCCATGGTCAACAGGTTTCATTGCTTATACAAAAGGGAACAGGCAAGGCATGGGCAGACTTATTCGAGGCAAGTAACTTGAATTGTAGCTCAAAATTCTGGGGCATCATTAACAGACCTTTATTTGCGCATGAGTAGTCAGCACCCTTGGAGGCACATATCTCTGAAGATTCATGGGTAGCCCATTTTGAGGACATTTATAGCTCAGTCTCATTGGAACCCTGGGAGAGGGAACATGAGTTGACAAGGATTGCTGTGCTGATTTTCTCTTGCGAGGAAGTAAAAAAGGGCATCATGGGCTTATCTACTAACAAGGTCCCAGGCCCGGACGGAATTCTGCCTGATATTTATGTAAATTATGTGGGTGTTTGGGGCCTATTTTTACAGCCCTCATCAACGCAACAGATAACCCCCCCACCCCAGTCATGGGCAATGTGTCAATCATTAAAAAGGGGGATAGAGAGAGTCCTTTTTGTTACAGGCCTATCTCCCTACTTGATTCAGTAGTGAAGGTTGTAGGTCGCATCTTCAGCAAACACAAAGAGATGATGGACGGAGTGCTGAAACTTTTCAGACCGGAAACAAGCATCCTGGGACCGGTTTCGGGCTAACAGCCCTCATCAGCCAGGCTAGCTTGAATCCAGTGGCAAAGTGAGCAAGGGACCCACGTCTGGGCATACCCTGCCAACTAAGGGCGAACAAAGCAAACACAAGGAGATGATGGACGGAGCGCTGAAACTTTTTAGACACTCACCCCAGTCACAGATCTGGGTTGAATCCATCATCGTTCTTTAGCTCACTTCGCATCCCCAGTTCAGAAACAGCTATATGCAAATCAGTCTTGACCCTGTGTCTCATGGGAACAGTCCAGCCCGAACTGCCAAGCCATGTCTTCCCTGGACCGGAAACAAGAATCCTGGGATCGGTTTCGGGCTAACAGCCCTCATCAGCCAGGCTAGCTTGAATCCAGTGGCAAAGTGAGCAAGGGACCCACGTCTGGGCATACCCTGCCAACTTAGGGGGAACAAAGCAAACACAAGGAGATGATGGACGGAGCGCTGAAACTTTTCAGACACTCACCCCCAGTCACAGATCTGGGTTGAATCCATCATCATTCTTTAGCTCACTTCGCCACCCCAGTTCAGACACAGCTATATGCAAATCAGTCTTGACCCTGTGCCTCAGGGGAACAGTCCAGCCCGAACTGCCAAGCCATGTCTTCCCTGGACCAGAAACAAGCATCCTGGGACAGGTTTCGGGCTAACAGCTATCATCAGCCAGGCTAGTTTGAATCCAGTGGGAAAGTGAGCAAGGGACCCACGTCTGGGCATACCCTGCCAACTTAGGGCGAACTAAGCAAACACAAGGAGATGATGGACGGAGCGCTGAAACTTTTCAGACACTCACCCCCAGTCACAGATCTGGGTTGAATCCATCATCGTTCTTTAGCTCACTTCGCCACCCCAGTTCAGACACAGCTATATGCAAATCAGTCTTGACCCTGTGCCTCATGGGAACAGTCCAGCCCGAACTGCCAAGCCATGTCTTCCCTGGACCGGAAACAAGCATCCTGGGACCGCTTTCGGGCTAACAGCCCTCATCAGCCAGGCTAGCTTGAATCCAGTGGCAAAGTGAGCAAGGGACCCACGTCTGGGCATACCCTGCCAACTTAGGGCGAACAAAGCAAAGACAAGGAGATGATGGACGGAGCGCTGAAACTTTTCAGACACTCACCCCCAGTCACAGATCTGGGTTGAATCCATCATCGTTCTTTAGCTCACTTCGCCACCCCAGTTCAGACACAGCTATATGCAAATCAGTCTTGACCCTGTGCCTCATGGGAACAGTCCAGCCCGAACTGCCAAGCCATGTCTTCCCTGGACCGGAAACAAGCATCCTGGGACAGGTTTCGTGCTAACATCCCTCATCAGCCAGGATAGCTTGAATCCAGTGGCAAAGTGAGCAAAGGACCCACGTCTGGGCATACCCTGCCAACTTAGGGCGAACAAAGCAAACACAAGGAGATGATGGACGGAGCGCTGAAACTTTTCAGACACTCACCCCCAGTCACAGATCTGGGTTGAATTCATCATCGTTCTTTAACTCACTTCGCTAACCCAGCTCAGACCCAGCTAAATGCAAATCAGTCTTGACCCTGTGCCTCATGGGAACAGTCCAGCCCGAACTGCCAAACCATGTCTTCCCTGGACCGGAAACAAGCATCCTGGGACCGGTTTCGGGCTAATAGCCCTCATCAGCCAGGCTAGCTTGAATCCAGTGGCAAAGTGAGCAAGGGACCCACGTCTGGGCATACCCTGCCAACTTAGGGCGAACAAAGCAAACACAAGGAGATGATGGACGGAGCGCTGAAACTTTTCAGACACTCACCCCCAGTCACGGATCTGGGTTGAATCCATCATCGTTCTTTAGCTCACTTCGTCACCCCAGTTCAGACACATCTATATGCAAATCAGTCTTGACCCTGTGCCTCATGGGAACAGACCAGCCCGAACTGCCAAGCCATGTCTTCCCTGGACCGGAAACAAGCATCCTGGGTCTGCTTTCGTTCTAACAGCCCTTATCAGCCAGGCTAGCTTGAATCCAGTGGCAAAGTGAGCAAGGGACCCACGTCTGGGTATACCCTGCCAACTTAGGGCGAATAAAGCAAAGACAAGGAGATGATGGACGGAGCGCTGAAACTTTTCAGACACTCACCCCCAGTCACAGATCTGGGTTGAATCCATCATCGTTCTTTAGCTCACTTCGCTAACCCAGTTCAGACACAGCTATATGCAAATCAGTCTTGACCCTGTGCCTCATGGGAACAGTCCAGCCTGAACTGCCAAGTAATGTCTTCCCTGGACCGGAAACAAGCATCCTGGGACCGCTTTCGGGCTAACAGCCCTCATCAGCCAGGCTAGCTTGAATCCAGTGGCAAAGTGAGCAAGGGACCCACGTCTGGGCATACCCTGCCAACTTAGGGCGAACAAAGCAAACACAAGGAGATGATGGACGGAGCGCTGAAACTTTTCAGACACTCACCCCCCAGTCACTTTACTACTACTAAACTGAGACAAAACCCTAACTTTACGACTTTCGGTATTCACAAAAGGCATTTAGTAGTAGTAAAGTTAAGAGTCCTAACTTTACTACTACTAAATGCCCTCTGTGAATACCAAAAGTAGTAAGTTTAGGATTTTATCTCAGTTTAGTAGTAGTAATGTTAGGAGTCCTAACTTTACTACTGCTAAATGCCTTCTGTGAATACCAAAAGTAGTAAGTTTAGGATTTTATCTCAGATTAGTTCTGTGAATCGGCCCCTTAGGTTTTATGGACCTTTCTTTCGTGTTTGATCGGGGTAACCGACCAAAGCTGTGGCAGATTATGTTGTCTTTGGGAGTGGAGCGGGACATTGTTTTGTTCTTAAGAGACCTTAATAGGGGTACCAAGGCATCATTTTGCTACTCCAAAGACTTATAGTGCTCAATTACTTTTAGTATTAATAGGGGTGTGCAACAGGGTTGTATCCTGCATGGTCCAAGACTCATCCCTTGATTAGCGAATCCAGACCACATGTATCCTAAGCCCCCACAACAGCAAGCATAGAATCCCTCATTCCAGCATCTATTTCCCTCCTTCATGACCTCACCCCAACCTTACAAACTCTCCCTAGCAGGTCCTTCCTGTACTCCAACATCTCCCCCTGGTGCCCAGACGTTGACTATGTCGGAATCCATATCCCCTAACTGCACAAACCGAACACTTCTTAGTTCTCTCACTCAGCACACAATCCCCCTCCTCCCACCTCCCATCTATTTCCACCCCCACACAGACAGTACCTCCGCAAGACCTTCCTGACCTACAAATTCTTTTTTCCTCCACTCTTGGCTTCCCCTCTCAACCTGGCTTCAACCTCCTGGCCTCTTTGGAATCTCGCCTTGATGAGATTTCACTTAACCTGCTCCAACTCAAGAATGAAATGCAAAAACTTACATCTATCAACACAGAGTTGTTCATCAATCAAAGGCCTAACAGATCCCAGAGGAATCGGATTGGTTCCCATACCATCTCACAGCCTTCCCACAATCATCACACTCATCATTTTAGTTGGAAAACCACACCTGTCCCTAATTCCCCCACTCGACCCAGGAGACTGACCGTTTGTCTATCGGACACTGACATCCATGCCCTCCTCATTACTTACATCCCCACTAAAGATACCAACAAGGTCTGTCTCAGATGAGTGCAAACCATTCAGGCTAATCCTTACAGAGAACCTAGTTACAACCCTAGAGGGGTAGACAATGCCAATCTCAAGTCTATCAACCTCACTTGATTTGTCACTGTCTACTCCAATACCCACCTGAAATACATGCTCGTCAATTGCAGATTGGCTGTTAGTCATGCGCCTGATATTTATGACCTCACCCTCACACGTGAGTTCATTCTCGTCATCCTTACAGAAGCCTGGCTAAACTTTTCATCTGCTCCTATTCTTACCCGGTGGGGAGTAGCCTGCATCTACCATAACACCGTCTCTGTGAATCAGTCAAAAACCATTGCTCTTCCCGCTGGCGAATATTTTTGCATCAATATCGTTAGCAACAATAGATTCATTTGCAAACTTCACGTGATCTACCACCCTCCTGGAGACAACCTATCTATCATTGAACAATTCATGGAAGTCATCTCAACCAATGCTGATTATCAAACTACCCAAATATTCCTTGGGGACTTCAACCTTCACTGGAATGACCTATATGGCCATGCAGTGGACATCTTTCAATCCTTTCTATCAGACCTCGAATTGACCCAAATTTGTGACAGCCCCACTCACAAAAAGAGAGAGACCTTAGACTTAATCATTGAAAAAACAGACAACATCACACTGGAGTCTGTTGTGCCCTGCAACTGGAAAGACCACTACTGTATCACATTCCTCATCAATGCGGTTGTGATCCCTAAAAGAGCTCAACTAAAGAAGCCAAAACAATGGAAAAGAAGTTTGCGGAACATAAACCTTAATGACTTATCTGCCCTCAGTAACAATTCCCTGACTCCCCTGGTGGCCATGGCAGATATTCACAACCTTACCGAGCACTACAGTGCTTCCATCTTGAACATTCTTGACTCGATCGCCCCTCCCACATCTGAAAAACATATCCACCAAAGTTTCTAAACCTTGGTTCAACGACAGCCTTAATAATGAAAGACGCAATCTGAGATTAGCGGAAAGAGCCTGGAGATCCTCGCCATCCATGGAGCACCTGAAACATTTAAGATCAGTGAGAAACTCTTACAACAAACCCAAAAAACTTTAGAATCGAGCTAGACCAAGCCAGAAATAGACCCAAATGTTTTGGGGGGAAATTGTCAAGTAACAATCGAACAACCAATTTAACCCTCCCAGTATTAGGTCCAACATAGTTCCAAACTGCGAGGACTTTGCTTCCTGGCACACATTCAAACCCCTCAACAAAAGCGACCTTCACAACATGCTTACAGCCTTGACAACTTCTAATCACTTCATCAACCCTTTATCTCTGAATATCTTTAAGGAAATCAAATTGTCTATCCTCCCTTTATGGCCCAAGATCATAAAGGTCTTGCTCCTCCAAGGCACTATCCCGAACTGCCTAAAAGTAGAACAGGTAACCCCATCTTTAAAAAAACAACTGCGGATTGCTCAGACCTTAATTTCCACCCAGTTTCCAATATTTCCACTCTGGCGAAGCTTCTTGAAAAATATGTCTAGATCCAACTCTGCAACCACATAGAACATTTCCAACTCCTTGACCAATGCCAATTCGGCTTCCATCAAGGTCACAGCACGGAATCAGCACTCACACACATAATGGATGACATATTAAAAATGCTGGATCAGAATGAAGCATGTCTTCTTATACTCCTTGACTTATCGTCTGCGTTCGATACAGTGAAACACGACAGTCTACTAAACCTACTTGAAAAGAGGATGGGGTTATCAGGGACCGTCCTACATTGGTTTACTTCATTTATCCATAACAGAACCCAAAGAGTCATGGTTAACCAATCCCTGTCCATGCCCAATGTGGTCACCTTAGGGGTCCCACAGGTATCCGCCCTCTCACCCACTCAACTTATTCATGGAACCCCTAGCAGACTCCTTGACATCCTCTAACATTTATTAACACATGTATGCAGATGACTCCCAATTGTACCTGAAAATCTCCTCGCCAGAACACATCATGTCCCTCAACAATACTCTACAAAATACTCAGTATTGGCTTGCTCGCAACCATCTCAAACTTAACACCGCCAAAAAGGAATTCCTCCTCATTTCTTCACCTAACCAAAATATCAAGATATAGCTGCCCTTAATTGAACACCTCAAATTATTGACTCTGCAAGATATTTGGAAATTACAGTAGACAAGCCCCTGCACATACAGGATCACATCAGTACCACCACCAAAGGTGCAAATTAATAGATGAGCATTCTAAGGAAATTAAAAACTTTCCTCCCCAAGGACGACCTTAAATCTGTAGTCCAAGCTCTAGTCAATCCCATGCTGGATTACAGTTCTGCTACACTCTGTGACCTGCTCAGATACAAGTTGGCCCCTCTACTGGCCTCTCTTAATGCTGCTTCCAGACTCATCACAGGAACAAAAAGAAACAAACACATCTCTCCAGATCTGAAATCCCTGAACTGGCTCCCTTATCAATTAATCAGGGATTTGTGAAGCGCACTACTCACCTGCGAGGGTCTCAAGTTGCTGGGGGGGGTGTTATGCGTAGCTACGTCTCATCCGAAGAGCCAGGTCTTGAGGCTCTTCCTGAAGGCTTGCAGTGTGGGGGATTGTCTGATGCTGAGTGGGAGTTTGTTCCAGTTCTTGGCTGCGATGTAGGAGAAGGATCACCCCCCGCTCTGGCTCTGCGGATGCATGGGATTTCGGCTAGGGCAAGATCTGCAGATCGGAGGCTTCTCTTGGGTGCGGAGTAGGAGATTCTTTTGTTAAGGTATTGGGGTCTGATGTTGTGGAGGGATTTGTAGGCGTGAGTGAGGAGCTTGAAGGTCACTCTCTTTTTGACGGGGAGCCAGTGGAGTTCTCATAGGTGTTGGGTGATGTGGTGTTGTTGTGGGATGCCGAGGCAAGTCTAGTTGCGGCTTTCTGGATTGTCTGGAGTTTGAGGAGTAGAGATTTGTTTATTCCTACGTAGAGGGCGTTCCCGTGGTCCAGTCTGCTCGTTATGAGTGCGTGGGTGACGATCCTTCTGGATTCGCGGGGATCCATTTGAAGGTCTTGTGGAGGATGCGGAGGGTGTTGAAGCATGTGGAGGATAAGGCGGTGATCTGTCGGTGCATGGTGAGGGAGGAGTCAAGTATGATGCTGAGGTTACGAGCGTGGTCTGTGGAAGGTTTGCCGAGGGTGGTTGGCCACCAGGTGTTGTCCCATGTTGAGGGGGTGGATCCGAGGACGAGGACTTCTGTTTTCTCTGAGTTGAGCTTTAGGCAGCTGTTGCTCATCCAGGAGGCGACGTCTTTCATACCTTCCTGGAATCTGTGTCTGGTGATGTCGGGTTCGTTGGTGAGGGAGAGGATGAGCCAGGTGTTGTCAGCATAGGATAGTATGCTGAGTCCGTGTTTTCTGACGATGGTGGCGAGAGGGGCCAAGTAGATGTTGAAGAGCGTGGGGCTGAGTGAGGATCCTTGGGGTACTCCGCAGCTGATCTCTGTGGGTTCGGAGAGGAAGGGTGGGAGTCTGATTCTGTGGGTTCGGCCGGTGAGGAAGGAGCAAATCCAGTCGAGGGCGGTTCCCCGGATGCCGGCGTCATGGAGTCTGGCTGTTAGTGTGCGGTGGGAGACGGTGTCTAAGGCTGCTGAAAGGTCTAGTAGGATGAGGGATGCCATGTGGCCCTGGTGCAGGAGGGTGTGAATGTCATCCATGGCGGCTAGGGGGGCGGTCTTGGTGCTGTGGTCGTTGCGGAATCCGGATTGGGAAGAATCGAGGATTGAGTTGTCTTCTATGAAGTTAGTGATCTGGTTGTTGACTATCTTTTCGGTGACTTTGGCTGTGAAGAGGAGGAGAGAGATGGGTCGGTAGTTCTTGAGGTCCGTCAGGTCTGCAGTAGGCTTCTTAAGGAGAGGCTTGACCTCTGCACGTTTCCAGTTGTCGGGAAAAGTACCTTATGAGGCAAGAATAAACTAAAAATTGTGTGCATGACTCATAAAGCCTTACATTTCAATACCACAAGGTACTTGGCACAAAAGCTAGAATTATCGGGCAGATGCAGATCTTCACGAAGTACCAGATTCTAGCTGCTGAAACCACAGATTTTCCACAAAAAGAAAACATGCAACAGAGCCTTCTCAGGTATCGCCCCGGAATTTAGAATTCTTTGACTCTGGAAATCCGTCTGAATCTGTCTACCGTCTCCTTCAAAAAAGAAGTGAAAACACTTCTGATGAATAAATGGTTGCCCTAAGATCACACCTTTTGTCGCTTGATCTTACCCTTGATGATTTTTCCTTTGCTAATCATGACTACTATCCAGCTGAATGCCTATGGAGGTCATGTTCCTCAAATTGTTATTCATCTCTGATTGTAGCTCTCTCGTATTTGCAACTGTTCTCTTGTCTCTTACTTGTTTCTTACTTCACCCACTTGTAAAGCGCTCTGATACCCTCACGGGTCATGTTCACGGAATATAAAACTTTATTAATAAAAAATATCTTTGCCCCTTTTCTGTTCAACTTATACATTAATACAACATTGGAATGTTGGGAGCTCCATTGAAAACAATGGAATTCTCCGGGCTTCTAATGGGTGGTAGAATCCCGAAGCTCCAACATTCCAATGTTTGACTTTGTTCACAGTTGTTGCTGTGAACAAAGGCCTCTCGGAGCTCGAGGGATTTAAACCCCCTCAGGCTCTGAGAGGTGTTTGTTTTTACTAAATAGAACATTCTGCCCTCTAGGAGAGGAATGTTCTAATAGCTATAGAACCCTCTGCAGCGGGCTCTACAGGCCATTAAAGGCCCGCTCTTTTGTTAAAGGCCCTCGCCTTCGGCCTTTAACGCTGGAGCAAGCCTTTAATGGCGGGTAGAGCCCACTACAGAGGGCTCTAAGGCTATGATAGTTTAGAGCAAGCCCTGATTGATGTGAAAACAGATTGTCCGCAAGTGGGGTTACAGAGCCTACCGTTATTATCATACGTGGATGACGCAGTCCTCATGGCTAAAACTGCTAGAGGCTTGCAGTCCCTGTTGAACTTCTACACTAAGTTAATGGAAGAGTTGGACTCAAATAATTAGAAGAAATCCTTTGTGATGGTAGTCGGCCCCTGTTCCACCAAATCAAGCTAGGTTTAATTTGGGATCCTGTGTTCCTCCCAAGACCAGAGTATTTTCATACTTGTGCCTGTTGTTTGACTCAGAATTAAGTTTGCAACCTATAATTGATAGGGAAAAGGACGATTTTATATGTGCAAATGCTGCAGCTTTTAGCTTTGCTGCAAGATTATATAGCAGACCCATCCGGGCCCTCTTGCAGATTTATAGTGCAAAATACATCACCAATGTGACCTATGGGAGTGAAATATGGGGATATGTTAATCAGGCTGAGTTGCAAATTGTGGAAAATAAGTTTCTAAGGAGGCTTTTGTGCCTTCCACAAAGTACCCCCACATTTTCAGTGCATGAGGAACTAGGCTATATATCAGATCTCATGGCCTTTCGCACTCTTGCACTTTTTTTTTTTTGCTCAAATGTTTCTATTGACAGCTTTTTTGTTGTGTTACAATGATCGGCAATTCGCCCTCTTCCACTTTACCTGAATTTTTTGGTCAAGGCCTGGTATTAAACTAAGCAAGGAGATTCTGAAAGATTGTTTGTCCCTCAACCACACACTTTAAATCCCCTTGCTTAAGCACATCAGGGTCTCCTTTCAGAATCTAGGCAAAGGCTTATGGATAGAGAAGGGACTGCACTAGCTAAGCCCTGTGCCCGATGACATATTATGTTGAAGACAATGTTAATCACAGAACCTTACCTCCTTTTTATTAAGAAGGTGCATGGTCGATTCCTTTAACCAGGTTTCGATTGGACTTATTGCCCTTTTTGCTATCAAATCCCCAGGGAAAGAACAGGGGGCATAAATGTTCATCCTGCGACTGCAACAATAAGTCTCCGCAGGATACCCTGCATTTTACTATGTTCTGCAGTTTTTATGCAATGCCCCAGAAGACATACCTTGTCCCTATTTTGAAAAGGGAAATGTTTTCACAAATTAGGCTGGCTCTTATGTATTTACAGATACTCTCGGGGGGATATTATTTTTAGTGTTCTTAGCTTCTGGAAAGTCACTGTAAGGTTGAAGAACACTCGTGATTAAGGCCCCGTTGAGTTCTAATATCTGTCATGATGTGCTGTATAACCATTTGTACACATTCAGAACTGTTTTTAGGTCCACTGATGTTTTATGCAACCTTTTATCTGTATTTATTGTTGATTTTATTGGATGTTTTGCTTTATTGCAACTGCTTTTATGATTTGTATTCTCAAACCTGAACAAAGCTAATTTAATTTGATTTGATAGTCACTTAGCCAATAACTTGGATACACTTGGTGCGCCACATTCATGCAGACATAAGAAATTTTGCAATGGCAAACACTGTTGCTCCATTCATGCCCATGCTAAGAATTCTGAAAGCCTCCAGGTGTGTTCTAGTTGCCAAATACCTACAAACGGGTGCTATCCATTTTGCTCTTTGTGAAGCATACGATGGACAAAAAAATAATATATGAGTGAGCGACTCTGGTGCTCCAACACAGACTGGGCATAGGTCATCTGTAACTGCTACATCCATCCACTTGCTACAAAAAACCTCTGTCAGTAGCAATATGCATATATAGTTTGCATGCAGGAGACAGCACTATTTCATCAATTGTGGGCTCGTAACAAGGAAGGTGTTTATAATCTGAAAATTCCTCGGTTAAAGTACCTGTGTGTTCAGTGACCATTTGGACTGTTGTGATATCCCAATAGGTACTGGCTTTGGAGACTGAGCTTAGATCATCTGGTACTAGCCAAAATCTCTCCAATCCCAGTCTACCCAAAAGATTTTACACAAATTTCAGCCATGGAATTTTGGAAGCCCTCCCCGGCACCAAAAGCTCTCTTAGTTCCACCCGATAGGGTTAAAGGGTTGGAGAAGACCATAGCCTGTGCCAATAGATAAAGATTCTGCATTCAACCTTTTCTCTATTCTCCTTTGTGCCAGATCAAGAAAAACTGGGACCAATGGGGTACTCATTGGAAGACCCAATAGCGTTCTTAAAAGCTTATGTTCAGTTTTCCAGTAATTCGGTGTTTGCACAATCCCAAATTTTAGAACCATTGATAACAGCTCCTAATACCTTCACATTATAAATCACTAGGGCCAGAGCGACCCTATTCATGACGGTCCTCTTTTGGATTTTCACTAAATTAACAGCTTGGTGGGTTAGTAATACTTGTGCTTTCTGGAGTTGTAATTCCCAGTTGAAGTAAGGTGTTAGTCTTATACCCAAGTAATCAAAACTAGACACCTGCTCTATCCGACTACTACCAATGTACATTTGTACTCACCCCAATTTCTTTTGGTGTGTTGGGCTAAAAACCTTAAATTTCATTTTTGAACTATTTAACTCAAGCACCGCCCCCACAAACTGCGGTATAGTCATTCAATGGCTGCTGTTGTCCCTGTGGGGATTTCAATATCAGCAGTGTGTCATCCGTGAATAATAGGGCAGGCACCCAGCGTCCACCCACTTTTGGTGAGTCGCACTTCTCTCTACCCAAATAATCAACTACCCCATTAATGAACAGGGAAAACAAGGTCGTTGCAAGGACACAGCCTTGTCTAACTCCACGGTCTATCCTAAAGTGGTCCATCAGCTGGCCTTGTTACCCCATTTAACTCTGGCACAGTTTTCTGAGTGCAACTGTATTAGAATATCCAGTAAGCTCGCTGATATGCCCATTATTTCCAACTCTCTCCCCAATTTACTTCAGGGTACTAAATCAAAGGCAGTAC
Organism: Calotriton arnoldi; assembly: GCA_963921515.1. Lineage (NCBI taxonomy): Eukaryota > Metazoa > Chordata > Amphibia > Caudata > Salamandridae > Calotriton > Calotriton arnoldi. Next base: position 52,924 of record CAWUFW010020092.1, read on the forward strand.
GCAGTCGACAAAGGCAACATAAAGCTTGCCTCTGCCAATCACTGAAGTATTCCCAAAAAAACATTTCAAACGAAACGCCTACTCTATTGTACTGATATTGCTTCGAAAACTAGCCTGGAGATTAGATAATACATTATTAGTTTGTATCCAAAATTGCAATTGGGCTAATACCGGTTTGCAAAAGATTTTTTGCAATGCATTAATCAGACTAATTGGTCTGTAATTCGCTGGTTCGTTTCGTAGCCCCCTTTTGTATATTGGGATAATCTCTGCCAAATTACAGGCGGAAGGAATCTCCATCCCTTGCATAATAGCATGGGAAATTAGATTAATGTATAGACCCCATACTTCCGGGTCGGGCAGATAAAGGTCATTAGGTATCGTATCTGGACCTGGGGCTTTGGAAGCATGGCAGGATTTTATGCAGGGCCGGAACTGGCTACCGGGCGTTTTTTGCTGGGGTGGCAGGGTGGGGTCCAGGTTTACTGCTGAGGGGCTCATTTTGTTGCTGGGTAGCTGCCGGCGCTTCTAAATGAACAATGCAAAACAAATAACATTAAAGCATACTTTTTAAAATATTTGTTTTGCATTGTTTATTAAGGAAAGCCCGATAGCCAGTCCGGCCCTGATTTTATGGCCGCCACTGTTTTGCTAAGATCAAAATTCAGATAACTAGATTTGTCTAATTCAGAAACAGCGGGGGAATCCTCACCTTTTCTTCCTGTACAAGAATATGTGCTACCAAAATGTGTAACCCAACCCATTCCTGCGGTTGGATGAAAGACTCAATATCCCTTTCGGAACTGGTAGCAAAATCTGAGGCAATTTTCCGAAAAGATCTAGTGCCCTTAGTTGACATTGTAGAGTACTCACATACTACTTTGCCACTCTCTCTTTACTTTAGCGAGTTCACGTTTATATACTGCTCCATATCTCGCCCAATCAGACCTACAATTTAATTTAACTGCCCACAGCACATCCCATTTAGCTACCCTACAAGATTTGTTATACGAGACCACCTCTCTGACAGTAGAAGTGCTAACTCTTTTATCTTGAGCTAGGAGATCTTTGATCTTGTCAAAAAAATGTTCATGATTGTTCTGCAAATCTAATAACCTCTGCTCTGGAGGGCAGCCATAAAGTTTTTCTGCTTCCAGTTTAACCACTGTAAGGGCTTTTTGTAAGGCCTCAAGATGCTTGATCATCCAATCCCACTGGATTGTTTTTCCCTTTATTTGACTGTAGGACATCCCCAACACACATACTACCCTTGCTCAATTGCTTCTCGACCATACCACCCTCTAGAGACAAAGATAGGGCATTATGATTACTGTCCATTCTGTCCAAAACACCTATGCCCTTTAGGAATGGCCAAAGACGTATCCCCACAAGAAAACAGTCAATACGGTTAATGGGTCCCGATCTAAAAAGTAGCTCTGCCCTCCCTGTCAGAGGGCTTCCTACCATTCGCTGCTCGTAGGTCATAATTAAAAATTAGAGCTAATAGTTGTGCTGCCCATAGCGGCCGTTTCATATTAGGAAGATCTAATTGTGGGATCCTCCACTGATTATCTTGTTCTGAGGTCAGATCGTGTGGACATACCACCCATGGTTCAAAGGTTGTATTAAAGTTACCCCAGTAAGAGGAAACCATTACCAGGTAAAACCTTTAGCGCATAATCTACTACTTTTAGCACCAGGGTCTCAGCATTTTAGTCTCCCACCCGATTGTAGACATTAATAATTGACAAACTAGTTCCTGAAGACAAAAATAGTCTGATTAACAATATATCCGGTGAGTCAATGCTGATAAGATTAATTTTACAACACAATGTTGTCTAAACCCAGATCATTAGCCCTCCAGAGGGTCTACCGCTACCAGGGTGGGCCTCATTAATGCAACAGGAGGTGAACCTGTTCCTATGGTGGGGCCAAAGCACCACGTTTCTTGGAATAGGCAGATGTCATGGACATAAACGAAAAGCCCCCAGGCTAGTTCAGGAAACTTCTTGCTGATTCCTGCCACATTCCAAGAGTGAATCTTTAAGCAGTCCCGTGCAACCTCAGTTACATTGCTGGCCTCCCCTTGTGCTAGGTACCTTGTTTGCATCACCATTAACACTAGTTTTCCCATCAATTTCACTGCTAGTTTCCCTAGAGGAACTAGTGGCTCCAGCAGTGCCACAAACAAAAAATGGCAATCCTCCACTGCGGGTCAGACTGCCAGCCCTTCCTCCATTTCTGTATGTTTCTGCCCTAGGGGGTTTCCAACTCCGTTTGATCTAAAGCTACTTTGTGTTCCCCATCAAACCCTCCACGAAATCTCTGTGCGTTACTTACCTTCGGTAACGATGTATCTGTAAGAGACATATGTAAGTTGTAGATTCCTTACCTTAGAATTTCCCCCAGGCGTAAATCTGGATCCGGAGATTTTTTCTTCAGCAATACCCCTGCGCGTTGGTAGGTGGCGTCAGTCGACTCCGCGTTCGTTGTCAGCATCGTGGTCACCGGGATGACGTTGCGGTGCCTACTTAGACGCCGCCCCTGTGCACTGACGTCAGTTCTGATACGACTTTCCACACCAGAAGCGCTGAGCCATGAAAGACACTGACCACTGGTGCACCACAACTAGGGCCCTGTAAGGGAGTCCCTATCCCTAGAAATCAGTTCGCAGAGCGGGGAAGATGTGTGGGGTGGTAAGGAATCCACAACTAACATATGTCTCTTACAGATACATTGTTACCGAAGGAAAGAAACTTGTTCATCTGAAAGAGACAGTTAGTTGTAGATTCCTTACCTTAGAATAGATACCCCAGCAATACCATCCCCGGAGTAGGGTCTGCAAATCAAATTCACATGAGAAAGTCCTGGAGGACCAAACGGGCAAAATAGCCATCCCTCCGGACTTGGCTGTCCAGGCAGTAGTGTCTGGTAAACGTGTTCAGAGATGACCACGTTGCCGCCTGGCAGATATCAAGAAGTGGGACTCCACATGCCAATGCAGTGGTTGCTCCGGTAGCCCTAGTGGAGTGCACACGCAAGCCCGTTGGAGGATCCATCTTCGCTAAAGCATAGCAGATCTTAATGCACAGGACAACCCATCGAGAGATGGTATGTTTTTGAACAGCCCGGCCTTACTTGGCACCCACACAGCCAATAAAGAGTTGCTCATCCACCCGGAAGTATTTTGTGCAGTCAAGATAGAATGATAGCACACGTTTAGGGTCCAGACAGTGGAGTCTTGCCAGGTAGGTCGCTCCCCCACCACACAGCTCCGCCTGTGCTGTCTGCCCGCTGCTCCTGTAGGTAAGATCGCCCTCCGCTTGTGGCCCCGGTGCCAGTTTTGTCTGCTTGTCTCCCCTTTCCTTTCTGTGCCCCTCGCTGCCCCACTGTTGTTGTGCCCGTGATTTGCCTGCTTTCCCCCCGTTTTTCCTTCTGTGCCCCTCGCTGCCCCACTGTTGTTGTGCCCGTGATTTGCCTGCTTTCCCCCCGTTTTTCCTTCTGTGCCCCTCGCTGCCCCACTGTTGTTGTGCCCGTGATTTGCCTGCTTTCCCCCCGTTTTCCTTCTGTGCCCCTCGCTGCCCCACTGTTGTTGTGCCCGTGATTTGCCTGCTTTCCCCGTTTTTCCTTCTGTGCCCCTCGCTGCCCCACTGTTGTTGTGCCCGTGATTTGCCTGCTTTCCCCCCGTTTTTCCTTCTGTGCCCCCGCTGCCCCACTGTTGTTGTGCCCGTGATTTGCCTGCTTTCCCCCCGTTTTTCCTTCTGTGCCCCTCGCTGCCCCACTGTTGTTGTGCCCGTGATTTGCCTGCTTTCCCCCCGTTTTTCCTTCTGTGCCCCTCGCTGCCCCACTGTTGTTGTGCCCGTGATTTGCCTGCTTTCCCCCCGTTTTTCCTTCTGTGCCCCTCGCTGCCCCACTGTTGTTGTGCCCGTGATTTGCCTGCTTTCCCCCCGTTTTTCCTTCTGTGCCCCTCGCTGCCCCACTGTTGTTGTGCCCGTGATTTGCCTGCTTTCCCCCCGTTTTTCCTTCTGTGCCCCTCGCTGCCCCACTGTTGTTGTGCCCGTGATTTGCCTGCTTTCCCCCGTTTTTCCTTCTGTGCCCCTCGCTGCCCCACTGTTGTTGTGCCCGTGATTTGCCTGCTTTCCCCCCCGTTTTTCCTTCTGTGCCCCTCGCTGCCCCACTGTTGTTGTGCCCGTGATTTGCCTGCTTTCCCCCCGTTTTCCTTCTGTGCCCCTCGCTGCCCCACTGTTGTTGTGCCCGTGATTTGCCTGCTTTCCCCCCGTTTTTCCTTCTGTGCCCCTCGCTGCCCCACTGTTGTTGTGCCCGTGATTTGCCTGCTTTCCCCCCGTTTTTCCTTCTGTGCCCCTCGCTGCCCCACTGTTGTTGTGCCCGTGATTTGCCTGCTTTCCCCCCGTTTTTCCTTCTGTGCCCCTCGCTGCCCCACTGTTGTTGTGCCCGTGATTTGCCTGCTTTCCCCCCGTTTTTCCTTCTGTGCCCCTCGCTGCCCCACTGTTGTTGTGCCCGTGATTTGCCTGCTTTCCCCCCGTTTTTCCTTCTGTGCCCCTCGCTGCCCCACTGTTGTTGTGCCCGTGATTTACCTGCTCTCCCCCCGTTTTTCCTTCTGTGCCCCTCGCTGCCTATCGCCATTCCCGCCGCTGCGTCCCCTGCGGCCCCGCCCCCTGACTGCCCATTCGCTGCCCCTGCCTCCCGCCTCCCAGCTGCTCCTCCCTCCCACCTCCCCATAAATGGCGGCCGCTGCACGGCCGCGCAGCGGACGTGCGCAGCGGGCGCGCCGCTGGCGCGCCGAAGGCGCGCCTAAGGCAAGCCCGTCTGCGCCCGTCCGCGACTGGACCGCGCCCAGCGCCAGAACCCCTGGATCCCACCGATGCAACACCACTCGACGGACCTACGACGCCGCCACACTCACCGCACTCAATGCCGGCCGGAACCCTGCCTGCTACCGAGCCTCACCGAGACGCACCCACGGACCCTTCACCTGCCAAACCTGCCGATTCACCTGCCCCCTGACGTGCACCACCTCCGCCAAGTCGAGCAACAGCAGCAACCACCTGAAATGCATCCTGCTGAACACCCGCTCCGTCCACAGGCACGCCGTGGAACTCTGGGACCTGCTCGACGCAACAGCACCGGACATCGCCTTCCTCACCGAAACCTGGATGAACGCCTCCTCAGCGCCTGACATCGCCATAGCCATCCCGGATGGATACAAGATCACCCGGAAGGACCGCGTCAACCAGACGGGAGGAGGCATCGCCATCGTACACAAGAACACCATCCGCATCTCGACTAACTCCGACGAGACCTTCACCGCCGCTCGAACACCTACACTTCCAGATACACACGGACCCCAAGACCACCCTCCGAGGCACCCTCATCTACAGACCCCCGGGACCACGCACACTATTCAGCGAAGACATCGCAGACTTCATCAGCCCGCACGCCATGCCCTCCGCCGACTACATCCTCCTAGGGGACCTCAACTTCCACCTGGAGAACAACAACGACAGAAACACCACCGCCCTGCTGGACAACCTCGCCAACCTCGGACTCAAGCAACTGGTGAACACGCCCACCCACTACGCCGGCCACACGCTTGACCCCGTCTTCTCGTCCAGCAAGCACATCTCCTTCAGCCACGCCACCGGACTCCACTGGACCGACCACAGCTGCGTCCACTTCAGCTTCAGAAAGACTGCGACCCACCACCACCCGCAACAGGCTCCCCGCCGGGAGCTGGAGCAAGATCACCGCCGAGCAGCTCACCGCCTCCCTCAGCCAGAACACACCCACCGACACAACGGACCCAAACGAAGCAGCCAGCAACCTCGCCAAGTGGCTGACCGCCTGCGCCGACGACCTCGCACCACTAAAAACCCTCCCAGCAGACCCGGAAGCAAGAAAACCCCTTGGTTCACCAACGAACTCAAGGAATCCAAGAAGAACTGCCGCACTCTCGAGAAAACCTGGCGACTCGACCAGACCACAGACAACAGGACCGCCCTCAAGCACGCCACCCGCAAACACCACCAGCTGATCCGTGCCACCAAGAAGTCGGCACTCAAAGAACGACTGGACAACAACGCCCATGACAGCAAGGAACTTTTCAGCATCGTCAAAGAGTTCTCCAACCCCAGCGCCGGAAACAACGACATCACCCCCTCGCAAGACCTCTGCAACTCACTCTCCGCGTTCTTCCACCGCAAGATCACCGACATACACAACAGCTTCAACGCACAAACAACGCACCCTACCGCCGAACCAATGCCCGCCACCACCACCCTCTGCAACTGGACCCCGATCAACACCGAAGACACCACCCGCACGATGAACTCCATCCACTCCGGATCACCAACCGACCCCTGCCCACACCACGTCTTCAACAAAGCCGACGCCACCATCGCACCCCATCTCCGGGACATCATCAACTCCTCCTTCCGCACCGCCACCTTCCCGGAGAGCTGGAAGCACGCCGAGCTTACCGCCCTCCTGAAGAAACCAACGGCGGACCCCACCGACCTCAAGAACTACCGCCCCATCTCGCTCCTTCCGTTTCCGGCCAAAGTCATCGAGAAGACCGTCAACAGACAGCTTGCCGCCTTCCTCGAGACGAATGGATCCTCGACCCCTCGCAGTCCGGGTTTCGGGCCAACCACAGCACCGAGACCGCCCTTATCGCAGCCACCGACGACATCAGAACCCTAACCGACAACGGGGAAACAGCTGCCCTCATCCTCCTGGACCTCTCCGCGGCGTTCGACACCGTCTGCCACCGCACCCTAGTGAAGCGCCTCAGCAACATCGGAATCCGAGAGAAAGCACTGGAATGGATCATCTCGTTCCTCGCCGGAAGAACCCAGAGAGTCCGCCTCTCCCGTTCAGATCCGAAGCCACCGAAGTCATCTGCGGCGTTCCACAAGGATCCTCACTCAGCCCGACCCTCTTCAACGTCTACATGAGCCCCCTCGCAGCCATCGCACGCCGACACAACCTCAACATCATCTCCTACGCCGACGACACCCAGCTGATCCTCTCCCTCACCAACGACCCCACTACCGCCAGAGCCAACCTGCACGACGGGATGAGAGACGTCGCCGACTGGATGAGGAACAGCCGCCTTAAACTGAACTCAGACAAGACGGAAGTCCTCATCCTGGGCTCATCACCCTCCGCCTGGGACGACTCCTGGTGGCCCCCGGCCCTGGGCACCGCACCCAAGCCAACGGACCACGCACGCAACCTGGGCTTCATCCTGGACTCCTCCCTATCAATGACCAAACAAGTCAACGCCGTCTCATCTTCATGCTTCAACACCCTGCGCATGCTCCGCAAGATCTTCAGATGGATCCCCACTGAAACCAGGAAGACCGTCACCCAGGCACTCGTCACCAGCCGACTGGACTATGGGAACACCCTCTACGCCGGAACCACAGCCAAACTTCAAAAGAGACTCCAGCGCATCCAGAACGCCTCCGCACGACTCATCCTGGACATCCCCCGACACAGCCACATCACCGTACACCTGAAAGACCTGCACTGGCTCCCCGTCAGCAAGAGAATCACGTTCAGACTCCTCACCCACGCACACAAGGCCCTCCACGACCTGGGCCCAAAGTACCTCAACGACCGCATGTCCTTCTACACGCCCACACGCCAGCTACGATCAACCAGCCACGCCCTCGCCACCGTACCACGCATCCGCAGAACCACCGCCGGAGGAAGATCCTTCTCCTACCTGGCGGCCAAGACCTGGAACTCCCTCCCCACTCACCTTCGGCGAACCCAGGACCATCTCGCCTTCAGGAAGCAGCTCAAGACCTGGCTGTTCGAGCAGTAACTTACCCCCTCCCCCAGCGCCTTGAGACCCTCCCGGGTGAGTAGCGCGCTCTATAAATGCCGTGATTGATTGATTGATTGAGTCTCTCATCCTCCTTGGAAGGGTGTGGAGATGGGAGAAAGGTGGGTAAGGTGATAGATTGTCCTTCCTGAAATGGTGTAACCACTTTTGGAAGGAACGAAGGCCTCGTTCTAAGCAACACTTTGTCCGGATGCAGAGAGAAGAAAGGGGGCTTGGAAGACAGAACCTGAAGCTCACTCACCCTACGAGCAGAGGTGATGGCAACAAGGAAAGCACCCTTTAAAGTGAGAAGTCTGAGAGGACAGTTGTGAAGAGGCTCGAAGGGAGCACACATAAGATATGTGAGACCAAGATGCAAGTCCCAGTGGGGTTAATATGAAGGGAGATGGAGGAAACAGATGAGTAATGCCCTTAAAGAATCTATTAACAATAGGAGACTTGAATAAGCATGGCTGATCTGGCAGCCAAAGAAAAGCAGAGAAAGCTGCAAGATAGCCTTTGAGAGTGTCCAGAGCAGAGCCCTGCTGAGACAAAGAAAGTATATACAAAAGGACCTCTGAAAGAGGGGCAGAAACTGGATCCACAGCCTTTACTGTGCACCATGCCACAAACTTGTTCCATCTACAGGCGTATACCGATTTAGTGGAGGGACGCCTGGCTGCCAAGATGACATCACAGACTTCGGGCGAAAGGTTGAAAGCTGTCAACTTTTGCGGCTCAATCTCCATGCAAGGAGGTAGAGACTGGACAGGTTCGGGTAAAGAACCGTCCCCTGCTGCTGCGAAAGAAAATCCTCCCGAAGGGGCAGTCTGATCGGAGGATCGATGGCCATGCTCAGAAGCTCAGGGTACCAGACTCTTCGTGCCCAGTCACCTAACCAAGGCTCTCCCCACCGCTGAAAGAGACCTTGCACCACCTCCAAATGAAGACGCCATTCGTAATCAACCAAGCACCAACGACTGAGTTCGTCTGCCCTGGCATTCAGAGAACCTGCCAGGTGTTGAAACACCAGGGTCATGCCCTGATGTTCCAGCCATGTCCAGAGGCGAAGAGCCTCCTGACAAACGGGTCCATGACCCCACCCGCCCTGTTTGTTGCAGTACCATATGGCAGTGGTGTTGTCTGTGAACACCTGCACCACTTTCCCTTTGAGAGAGGGAAGGAATGCGTTCAGTGCCAGTCTGATCGCCCAGAGCTCCAGCAGGTTGATATGGAGCCCGGACTCCACCGGAGACCAGACGCCTCTGATCTCTGCCTCTACCAGATGGCCACCCCATCCCAGGAGTGACGCATCAGTCACTACCATTAGATCTGGTTGGGGAATGAGAGGGATCTGCCTTTGACCATACTTGGTTCGCTAGCCACTACTGCAGTTGTTGACCTAAATTATAAACCCTATCAGGAGGATTTCAATATTTATCTGGAGCCTCAATTCTTATGAACTCATCAGTTGGACTCGCCACCAGAAACCTCTGAAGCGTCTGATGAACTATTGGGACTTCTGCTACGCTGTCTAGAAGCAATCTCGCCCAAGTCTTGTTTTGCAGGAGAATCCATCATTGTATTGGCATGTTTCTTAGAAAGTCCTGCTGCTTTCTTTTTTTAACTAGGGTGTTAGAGTCACATTCTTTCTCTTCCATCTTCACGTTGACTTCAGCCTCTCCTTCTGTTTCCCCTTTTCTGCTATACTCTTCCTTTCTTCAGTACTCGGATCGACTCCCTCTTTCTGTTTGTTTACCATCATTGTCCTGAAAAAAACATAGCTACTGGATATAAGAATACTGATACCAATCTCATTTTTTAATTTTATCACGGTCCCTCAAACATTAACCAGCCCTACCTGATTCCAGAAATACGTGAGAAGCAGTCAGTCTTTGCTCTCTACCCTTCTGTTTCTTCCTAGATTCTGTTGCAGATTTCTCTTTAACAGAACCTTCAATGGCACTTTTAGGTTTTACATATGGCCCAAAGGCTCGTGTACCTAAGGTATCATGAACCACAGAGAGGTGTAAACTTCCGCAGTAATTATCGGTAGTTCCCGTTCTTGATTTGGAACAGCTTACAGTCTTTGGTTTATAGTCAGAACTAAAGCTTCTCCCTTAATGTTGCCCAGGATGGTAGAGAAAACTGTAGAAAAGTTCCCCATTAATTTAATTCCTAAGTACAGAGCTGGTGCAACTCTATGCTTGTTCTGTACTTGTTTCAGTACCTTAGGGAGAACTGCCAATAAAGGTGTGCCATGCATGCTGGTGTAAATGCATACAAATATGCTTCCCCTGGTGTTACATTCCTCTTCGGTGGCACCATCCAAAGAGAAAGACACATAGTCCGTATTCTATGTTTGTCTTCGGGTGTTGTGTGCATATCAAAAGAAACTACTCAAGGGTTCCCAAAACATCTGGGCACAGCATTGGGAGCCAATGTTGCGTAAACGTAGATTTTTGGTTTAGCTCTACAAGGTTTGTTTTCACACCCACTGGTGACATGACTTACTTAGTTAAATACATCAAAGCTTGATTGTGAAAGGCAAGCTTTTGTAGCCCACAGTATCCCACTCAATACATAGTTGAAGTGGCATCAATGCTTTTGGGTTACTAACAGTTCTAACCAGGGAATCAAGGACAATATGGTGATTGGATACAAACCTTTTTCATTCTATATAATACCACACACACAAACTGCATGAAGAAAACGACGGAATGAGAGGGATCTGCCTTTGACCATACTTGGTTCGCTAGCCACTACTGCAGTTGTTGACCTAAATTATAAACCCTATCAGGAGGATTTCAATATTTATCTGGAGCCTCAATTCTTATGAACTCATCAGTTGGACTCGCCACCAGAAACCTCTACAGCGTCTGATGAACTATTGGGACTTCTGCTACGCTGTCTAGAAGCAATCTCGCCCAAGTCTTGTTTTGCAGGAGAATCCATCATTGTATTGGCATGTTTCTTAGAAAGTCCTGCTGCTTTCTTTTTTTTAACTAGGGTGTTAGAGTCACATTCTTTCTCTTCCATCTTCACGTTGACTTCAGCCTCTCCTTCTGTTTCCCCTTTTCTGCTATACTCTTCCTTTCTTCAGTACTCGGATCGACTCCCTCTTTCTGTTTGTTTACCATCATTGTCCTGAAAAAAACATAGCTACTGGATATAAGAATACTGATACCAATCTCATTTTTCAATTTTATCACGGTCCCTCAAACATTAACCAGCCCTACCTGATTCCAGAAATACGTGAGAAGCAGTCAGTCTTTGCTCTCTACCCTTCTGTTTCTTCCTAGATTCTGTTGCAGATTTCTCTTTAACAGAACCTTCAATGGCACTTTTAGGTTTTACATATGGCCCAAAGGCTCGTGTACCTAAGGTATCATGAACCACAGAGAGGTGTAAACTTCCGCAGTAATTATCGGTAGTTCCCGTTCTTGATTTGGAACAGCTTACAGTCTTTGGTTTATAGTCAGAACTAAAGCTTCTCCCTTAATGTTGCCCAGGATGGTAGAGAAAACTGTAGAAAAGTTCCCCATTAATTTAATTCCTAAGTACAGAGCTGGTGCAACTCTATGCTTGTTCTGTACTTGTTTCAGTACCTTAGGGAGAACTGCCAATAAAGGTGTGCCATGCATGCTGGTGTAAATGCATACAAATATGCTTCCCCTGGTGTTACATTCCTCTTCGGTGGCACCATCCAAAGAGAAAGACACATAGTCCGTATTCTATGTTTGTCTTCGGGTGTTGTGTGCATATCAAAAAGAAACTACTCAAGGGTTCCCAAAACATCTGGGCACAGCATTGGGAGCCAATGTTGCGTAAACGTAGATTTTTGGTTTAGCTCTACAAGGTTTGTTTTCACACCCACTGGTGACATGACTTACTTAGTTAAATACATCAAAGCTTGATTGTGAAAGGCAAGCTTTTGTAGCCCACAGTATCCCACTCAATACATAGTTGAAGTGGCATCAATGCTTTTGGGTTACTAACAGTTCTAACCAGGGAATCAAGGACAATATGGTGATTGGATACAAACCTTTTTCATTCTATATAATACCACACACACAAACTGCATGAAGAAAACGACGGAATGAGAGGGATCTGCCTTTGACCATACTTGGTTCGCTAGCCACTACTGCAGTTGTTGACCTAAATTATAAACCCTATCAGGAGGATTTCAATATTTATCTGGAGCCTCAATTCTTATGAACTCATCAGTTGGACTCGCCACCAGAAACCTCTACAGCGTCTGATGAACTATTGGGACTTCTGCTACGCTGTCTAGAAGCAATCTCGCCCAAGTCTTGTTTTGCAGGAGAATCCATCATTGTATTGGCATGTTTCTTAGAAAGTCCTGCTGCTTTCTTTTTTTTAACTAGGGTGTTAGAGTCACATTCTTTCTCTTCCATCTTCACGTTGACTTCAGCCTCTCCTTCTGTTTCCCCTTTTCTGCTATACTCTTCCTTTCTTCAGTACTCGGATCGACTCCCTCTTTCTGTTTGTTTACCATCATTGTCCTGAAAAAAACATAGCTACTGGATATAAGAATACTGATACCAATCTCATTTTTTAATTTTATCACGGTCCCTCAAACATTAACCAGCCCTACCTGATTCCAGAAATACGTGAGAAGCAGTCAGTCTTTGCTCTCTACCCTTCTGTTTCTTCCTAGATTCTGTTGCAGATTTCTCTTTAACAGAACCTTCAATGGCACTTTTAGGTTTTACATATGGCCCAAAGGCTCGTGTACCTAAGGTATCATGAACCACAGAGAGGTGTAAACTTCCGCAGTAATTATCGGTAGTTCCCGTTCTTGATTTGGAACAGCTTACAGTCTTTGGTTTATAGTCAGAACTAAAGCTTCTCCCTTAATGTTGCCCAGGATGGTAGAGAAAACTGTAGAAAAGTTCCCCATTAATTTAATTCCTAAGTACAGAGCTGGTGCAACTCTATGCTTGTTCTGTACTTGTTTCAGTACCTTAGGGAGAACTGCCAATAAAGGTGTGCCATGCATGCTGGTGTAAATGCATACAAATATGCTTCCCCTGGTGTTACATTCCTCTTCGGTGGCACCATCCAAGAGAAAGACACATAGTCCGTATTCTATGTTTGTCTTCGGGTGTTGTGTGCATATCAAAAGAAACTACTCAAGGGTTCCCAAAACATCTGGGCACAGCATTGGGAGCCAATGTTGCGTAAACGTAGATTTTTGGTTTAGCTCTACAAGGTTTGTTTTCACACCCACTGGTGACATGACTTACTTAGTTAAATACATCAAAGCTTGATTGTGAAAGGCAAGCTTTTGTAGCCCACAGTATCCCACTCAATACATAGTTGAAGTGGCATCAATGCTTTTGGGTTACTAACAGTTCTAACCAGGGAATCAAGGACAATATGGTGATTGGATACAAACCTTTTTCATTCTATATAATACCACACACACAAACTGCATGAAGAAAACGACGGAATGAGAGGGATCTGCCTTTGACCATACTTGGTTCGCTAGCCACTACTGCAGTTGTTGACCTAAATTATAAACCCTATCAGGAGGATTTCAATATTTATCTGGAGCCTCAATTCTTATGAACTCATCAGTTGGACTCGCCACCAGAAACCTCTACAGCGTCTGATGAACTATTGGGACTTCTGCTACGCTGTCTAGAAGCAATCTCGCCCAAGTCTTGTTTTGCAGGAGAATCCATCATTGTATTGGCATGTTTCTTAGAAAGTCCTGCTGCTTTCTTTTTTTTAACTAGGGTGTTAGAGTCACATTCTTTCTCTTCCATCTTCACGTTGACTTCAGCCTCTCCTTCTGTTTCCCCTTTTCTGCTATACTCTTCCTTTCTTCAGTACTCGGATCGACTCCCTCTTTCTGTTTGTTTACCATCATTGTCCTGAAAAAAACATAGCTACTGGATATAAGAATACTGATACCAATCTCATTTTTTAATTTTATCACGGTCCCTCAAACATTAACCAGCCCTACCTGATTCCAGAAATACGTGAGAAGCAGTCAGTCTTTGCTCTCTACCCTTCTGTTTCTTCCTAGATTCTGTTGCAGATTTCTCTTTAACAGAACCTTCAATGGCACTTTTAGGTTTTACATATGGCCCAAAGGCTCGTGTACCTAAGGTATCATGAACCACAGAGAGGTGTAAACTTCCGCAGTAATTATCGGTAGTTCCCGTTCTTGATTTGGAACAGCTTACAGTCTTTGGTTTATAGTCAGAACTAAAGCTTCTCCCTTAATGTTGCCCAGGATGGTAGAGAAAACTGTAGAAAAGTTCCCCATTAATTTAATTCCTAAGTACAGAGCTGGTGCAACTCTATGCTTGTTCTGTACTTGTTTCAGTACCTTAGGGAGAACTGCCAATAAAGGTGTGCCATGCATGCTGGTGTAAATGCATACAAATATGCTTCCCTGGTGTTACATTCCTCTTCGGTGGCACCATCCAAAGAGAAAGACACATAGTCCGTATTCTATGTTTGTCTTCGGGTGTTGTGTGCATATCAAAAAGAAACTACTCAAGGGTTCCCAAAACATCTGGGCACAGCATTGGGAGCCAATGTTGCGTAAACGTAGATTTTTGGTTTAGCTCTACAAGGTTTGTTTTCACACCCACTGGTGACATGACTTACTTAGTTAAATACATCAAAGCTTGATTGTGAAAGGCAAGCTTTTGTAGCCCTGAGTATCCCACTCAATACATAGTTGAAGTGGCATCAATGCTTTTGGGTTACTAACAGTTCTAACCAGGGAATCAAGGACAATATGGTGATTGGATACAAACCTTTTTCATTCTATATAATACCACACACACAAACTGCATGAAGAAAACGACGGAATGAGAGGGATCTGCCTTTGACCATACTTGGTTCGCTAGCCACTACTGCAGTTGTTGACCTAAATTATAAACCCTATCAGGAGGATTTCAATATTTATCTGGAGCCTCAATTCTTATGAACTCATCAGTTGGACTCGCCACCAGAAACCTCTACAGCGTCTGATGAACTATTGGGACTTCTGCTACGCTGTCTAGAAGCAATCTCGCCCAAGTCTTGTTTTGCAGGAGAATCCATCATTGTATTGGCATGTTTCTTAGAAAGTCCTGCTGCTTTCTTTTTTAACTAGGGTGTTAGAGTCACATTCTTTCTCTTCCATCTTCACGTTGACTTCAGCCTCTCCTTCTGTTTCCCCTTTTCTGCTATACTCTTCCTTTCTTCAGTACTCGGATCGACTCCCTCTTTCTGTTTGTTTACCATCATTGTCCTGAAAAAAACATAGCTACTGGATATAAGAATACTGATACCAATCTCATTTTTTAATTTTATCACGGTCCCTCAAACATTAACCAGCCCTACCTGATTCCAGAAATACGTGAGAAGCAGTCAGTCTTTGCTCTCTACCCTTCTGTTTCTTCCTAGATTCTGTTGCAGATTTCTCTTTAACAGAACCTTCAATGGCACTTTTAGGTTTTACATATGGCCCAAAGGCTCGTGTACCTAAGGTATCATGAACCACAGAGAGGTGTAAACTTCCGCAGTAATTATCGGTAGTTCCCGTTCTTGATTTGGAACAGCTTACAGTCTTTGGTTTATAGTCAGAACTAAAGCTTCTCCCTTAATGTTGCCCAGGATGGTAGAGAAAACTGTAGAAAAGTTCCCCATTAATTTAATTCCTAAGTACAGAGCTGGTGCAACTCTATGCTTGTTCTGTACTTGTTTCAGTACCTTAGGGAGAACTGCCAATAAAGGTGTGCCATGCATGCTGGTGTAAATGCATACAAATATGCTTCCCCTGGTGTTACATTCCTCTTCGGTGGCACCATCCAAAGAGAAAGACACATAGTCCGTATTCTATGTTTGTCTTCGGGTGTTGTGTGCATATCAAAAGAAACTACTCAAGGGTTCCCAAAACATCTGGGCACAGCATTGGGAGCCAATGTTGCGTAAACGTAGATTTTTGGTTTAGCTCTACAAGGTTTGTTTTCACACCCACTGGTGACATGACTTACTTAGTTAAATACATCAAAGCTTGATTGTGAAAGGCAAGCTTTTGTAGCCCACAGTATCCCACTCAATACATAGTTGAAGTGGCATCAATGCTTTTGGGTTACTAACAGTTCTAACCAGGGAATCAAGGACAATATGGTGATTGGATACAAACCTTTTTCATTCTATATAATACCACACACACAAACTGCATGAAGAAAACGACATTTTAACTACCATATTATTTCCACAGTGCTTTCAACCTGTGCTTAGCACATTTAAAATCACCACACACAATATCATAATAACAGCACAAATTAACGTTGCAAACAATTTCTACCAAAGTTAAAATGTAATCTAAAAACCTACTACCGCCCTAAAACCATAAAACCTACTTCTATACACTATGCTAGGGGAGCATGGTGTATTATAACTTGAGTCTAGACTTTCCTAGAGAATCATCACACTACATACCTGTTTACAGCAAAGCGCTTTAATTGTCAAAAGTCGGTGAGTTCATGTACCCTGCAAAGGGTAAACACATGTCGCATCAGCTCCTCTGCTCCCGGACTTGGGCTCGATATCAACTTTCAGTAGAAAGTGCGATGCTGCAGCATCTCTGGAAGTCAAGATCGTCTCTGGAGGTATCTTGCACCATAATCTGCGGCAAATAACCTCTCCTCACAAGTGGTCAAGTGTTGAGCCATTTTTACCATATCTTTTCTAGGATGGGAATTTCCTACATCACCTTAGGAATATCTGGCATAACCAATGTGCATCAAGATTGTAGTCTAAGGCACATCCTTGCAATCAAATAAGGTCAAAAATACAATTCATACTACGCTGTATGTATTTTTCTTGTTTGACCTTGAAACAGAGATAACAAGGCACTTGTTCCAGACTGATGTCGCATCAGGTGCCTTATCAGTGTCAGAGTGACTTAACACTTTCACAGGTTCTTGTACAGATAAGGGCAGACGACACGTGCATCAAAGCAGACATGTAGATGATGCTGCAAAAAATAGAGATAATAGGGTCTCAGCCTGCTCAAAATGGAGTCGGACCTTATGGTCTTTACATCAGGGCTCATTGATGTCGGACCTTCCCCCAGGTCTCAGCGAGCAGCTTGCATTCGTCCTGGCTCAGCTCTTTGCAATACCCTTCTTCTAAACAGCATCTTCGCCATGAAAGGGAACCTCTAATGCCCCTTATAAGCCATCAGCCAGCTCCTTTCTTCACCGCAAACGCAAAGCAGCTCCACCTGGCAGGAGGCAGAACTTCATAGGGTTCTAGCGCAAACTTGGTAAAGGAAGTCTGCGGTCAGCACTCTAACCCTGAAGCACATAGAGATGTTCTTGTTCACTCCAGGTGTGGGACCCTGGGTTTTGATTCAGCCCCATACTTATACTCAGTGTTAGAATTGGGGGTCTCTAGTTGGCACAGGTAGGTACTTGTGACAAATAGGGACCCTCGCCTCTAGTCAGGGTAGGGGGGTACACTCCTAAAATAACCCCTGCTCACCCCCTTGGTAGCTTGGCACGAGCAGACAGGCTTATCTCAGAGGCAGTGTGTAAAGCATTTGTGAACACATACAGTAATCTAGTGACAACACTACAGATGGACACCACACAAGGTTTATATCAAAAATAAGTATTCTTTATATAGTTTTACCACAAGACCATAAACGACAACAATCCACAATACTGTACTTAAAAATGGTAGTTTTAGCTTAGTTCAGTTCAGTTCTTAAGATGCGACACTTTAAGTCAATGTACCTTACGATGCGGGACGCTTCCACAACAAGCAATGTTGCAGCGATGGAAATGCGACAAAGTTCTGGTGCAAAGAAATAAAGACGTCAAGTTCTTCCTGATGCGGCACGCTTCTCCGATGTTGCGAGAAGTCTCGACTCGATGCAGCAGCTGCAGTGGCGACACCCTTGTTCCGTGATGCGATGACAGCGGCTTTGGCGGCGACCCTCTTCTCCGACGTTGCGAGACGCTTCCGCTCGATGTGACAACTGCAGCGGCGACACCCTTGTTTCGTGGTGCGACGGCAGCAGCTCCGACGGCGGCACGCTTCTCCGTGGATGCGAGGCGCTTCTCTCGATGCGGTGCAATGCGACAGCTACAGTGGCGACATCTACGATGCGACGGCAGCGGCTGCGACGGCGACACGCTTCTTCCTCGATGCAAGACTCTTCTCTTGATGCGGTGCAATGCGACAGCTACAGCGGCGTCATCTCCGTGATGCAACGGCAGCGGCTGCGACGGCGACATGATTCTTCGGTGTTGCGGGACGTTTCTCGAGATGCGGTGCAATGCGACAGCTACAGCGGCGTCATCTCCGTGATGCGACGGCAGCGGCTGCGACGGCGACACGCTTCTCCCTCTTGAGTCGCGCTTCCAGCTCCTTGCGACACGCAGTCCCTTCAGAAGGCCCAAAACAGCAGCAGGCACTTCCAAAGGATTCTTGGGGAGTTGGTGGTTGAAGTCTGTTGTCCCTGAGACTTCAGCAGGAGGCAAGCTCTTTTCTCAAGCCCTTGGAGATCCTTCACAAGTTGAATAAAAGTGCACACAAAGTCCTTTCTCCTTCCTTTGGCAGTCAGGCAACCACTGCAGGCAGATCCCTCTAGCTTAGGGATAGTCTTCTCCTCAGTTTCTTCTTGGTTCCGCTACTCAGCAAAGGTTTCTTCTTGTTTCCCAAAGTGATCTAATTTCCTAGGGGTCTGGGTCCCCTTTTTATACACAGTTTCTCTTTGTTCTCTGAAGGCAGAGAGGCCTCTGCCTAGCCCAAAACCAGTTCTGGTCAGTCCTGGAGCACTTTGTTTTTCTGACTCCTTCTTTCCTTTCAGAATGTGGGGCAGGGTGCTCAGCCGCCCGGCAGGAGGTGGAGCCAGCATTGTGGAAGGCAGGCACAGCCCTATTCAGACCTAGGTGCAACTCCTCCCTCCACTCTGGATGCAGATCTTTCTATTCAGCCCTATGCTGACTCACCCTGTCTCCTGTAGCCACCCCCAGCCCCTGTCACTCAATCTCCAGACAAGGAATACACAACCTAGCAGAGGCAGGCTTGGAAGTTTAGGCAAGAAAATACCCACTTTCTAAAAGTGGTATTTTCAAACACAGAATGTTAAAACCAACTTCACTAAAAGATGTATTTTATCATTCTGAGTTCAGGCATACTAAATTCGTTTTTCTACCATGTTCCCTGGGTCAGTTCTGACTATAAGGTGTAATAGTCAGTCTGCCCATTCTGGCCTATGGGGAGCAGGTAGCCTTGCAATAGTGAAAAACGAAAATGGCTGTAATTCACTATTAGGACATGCCACACACACCAGGGCATGTCCTACCTTATACTTACAATGCACCCTGCCCTAGGGCCTACTTTAGGGGTGACCAACATGCAGTAAAGGGAAGGTTTAGGGACTGGTAAGTGGGTGTACTCACC
The DNA here is from genome assembly GCA_963921515.1 of Calotriton arnoldi. Classification (NCBI taxonomy): domain Eukaryota; kingdom Metazoa; phylum Chordata; class Amphibia; order Caudata; family Salamandridae; genus Calotriton; species Calotriton arnoldi. The sequence goes on from CAWUFW010020092.1 coordinate 72,227, forward strand.
AAGTCGACATGGCAGCCCTAGGCTGCACACAGGCTCTGCAATGGAAGGCCTGAGGCACATTTTACAAGCCGCTTCTGTGGGTGGCACAACCAGTGCTGCAAGCCCACCAGCGGCATTGGATTTACAAGCCCTGGGCACACTCAGTGCACGATACTAGGGTCTGACAAGTAAACCAATCATCCAATCATGGAGTCACTAATCCATCACACAATTTATAATGGGGAGAGCATATGCACTTTAGCACTCATCAGCAGTGGTAAAGTGCCCAGAGTCATAAAACAGCCAACAACAGGTCAGAAAAAATATAGGAGGAAGGCAAAAAGTTTAGGGATAACCCTGCAAAAAGGGCCAAGTCCAACACAACCCCCTTCCAGCCAAAAACGCAGGGGAGACCAATCACTACCCTGATGGGCTTCCCTGCTTTGGGCGATAGAACCTGGACCCTGGACCACAACAACAGGGGCATACTCCAGTTCTACGCCAATCTGAACCTATTGGAATCCCTCTGTCCATACTCTCAGGGTCCACCAGGCTAATCCATGGGGAACCCTTCTCCTCACCTGTGGACACCACCTGTGCAACACCTAACCTTAACTTGCTCACAGGTGTGTCCCAACAGACAGACAGCAAGCCACAGTGGCCACTGACAGTGGTCATGGATGAGACCCAGGCCTTATGCATCTCAGGGCTCTCAAACCTCTGTGGCGTCAGAGAGCGGGGGGCAGTAGCCCCAGGTGCTTGGCACCCTTTGTCCATTCTCCCTCCTGTCAGGTCAGGTAGGACATCCTGGCGCTGACACACCAGCCCCAGGCCTATACCCGGCAGCTGGACTGGAGACTGGGGTGGGCTTTCCCACACCCGGTCCTCCTCCTCCTTGTTGGGGCACTGTACCCTCCCACCTGGAGTGGTACCCCCTTCCAGAATTGCCAGGGCACCTGTGGCAGGTGTCCTGCACAATTCGCCCACCAGTTCAGGGGTTCTATCCTGCAACTGGGCGTCCAGGTCAGGGGGGACACCCTGAACCTGGTCCTCCAATCTAAGGTCTAAACCCTCCAGTTGAACCGGGGTCAGAGGCGAGGACTCCCTCCCTCTGCACCCCCTTCCAGAGTACTGCCCCCTCCCATCAGGAGCGGTACCCCCTTCCAGAATTGTCAGGGCACCTGTGGCAGGTGTCCTGCACAATTCGCCCACCAGTTCAGGGGTTCTATCCTGCAACTGGGATCCCAGCATAGGGTCTGTACCCTTAGACTGGGCAGAGGCCAGGGGTGAGGCTGTCCTCTCCCCGCCCCCCTTACTGGGGTCCTGCACCCTCCCACCTGGAGCGGTGCCCCCAGAATACAAACTGGTAGGGGCACTGTTAGCAGCTGCCCCTTCCTCCAGGTCAGGGGGGACACCCTGAACCTGGCCCTCCAACCCAGGGTCTGTACCCTTAGGCTGGACCTGTGCCTGGCAACCCAGGACTTCCGGGAGGGTACACCAACCCCCTCCCAAGGAAAACACACTCCTCTAGAGTTGTGTAAGAATCTGCCTGGCGCACCAGGACTTCCTGGGGAGCACGCATGCCCCCCCAGAGGGTAACACATCTCTCAGGTGTTGTGTGACAGTCTGCCTGGCGCAGATCTCCCGACCCCTGTCCATCTGACAGCGCGTGAAGATCCCCCAGGACAGAAGTGGTGTCACCATGGTCACTCACTGGTGACTCAGCCCTTCTGGCTGGTCCCTGACCCACTGGTTCTTCCACTGGGGACTCTCTCCCCCTCTCACCCCGGACTTCTGCACCCTCCCAAGTGGAGCGGCACCGCCAGACACCAGAAACACTGGAGCTCCATTTACAGACGCTCCAGGTTCTCTAGACACTAGGAGATCATCCTCAACAGGCGGCCCATCAGGACAGCCTATGGTCCCTACCTGGTGTTCCCTTAAAGAACCATCCAGGCTCTGAGACTGGGTTTCGGGCAGCTTGGGACACGCAGCCCCACATTCACTCCTTCTCCACTGAGACAGGACGTGAGTCCCTACACCCCTCCCATTACCACAGGACCTAGCTGGGCTACACTGAACCTCTCCCACCACTCTGGGTTGGAAGACACCTGAGCCACTCCTCTTAGGGTCACTCCCCAATGCCTCTTCAGACCCTCTGGAATCCACCAAAAGGTCTGCCTCCAATGTGAGCTCCTGAGGTCAGAGAACTCACACTCCAACAGGTGTTGGCATAGCTCTGGAAAACAGGGACTTACAATATGCTCTCCCAAAATTGGATCACACAGTCCCCCACAGGGGTTAACCAAACTATCCTTCACCTCACCATCCAGTGCCTCGCATACGTACCCCACACCACTCTTCTGAGATTGGCAAGACAGTATCTGACTGTCTCTGTCACTCAACCCACACTCTTCTGGGCGGTCTTCACACTCACATACCAGGACTTCAACTATGGGGGAACCCCTCTCCCTGCACCTCTCATCTAGAGTCAGTAGAGTGTCCCTCCCACCACTAGGACCATGAATCCCTGCGTCAGTTTCCCTATTCCTCTCAGGGACACTGCGCACTACTGGAGCTACCTCATGTCCTTGAACCTCCTGGTGTATGTTAACCCCCTCCTTCAAGTCAGACGCCGCATCTCTGGGTGTATGTACGGCTCCCTCAGCACTAGATAACTGACTTTTGCTGCCACCATCTGAGCTGGACTCCACCTCCAACTCAGCAAAGCTCATTTCCTGAGCTGCCCAAATTTCTTCTTCTTGGGCTAATGCCCTCTGAGCCTCATCAAGCTCTCTCAGCTCTTCGTCAATTTCTCTCAGCTTCTGCTCATAAGCCAGAAGCCAGCTATCTTTTTCTGTTTCTCCCTTACTTCTAGGGAATTCCTCCTTCTCAGACTCAACTGGTAGTGTTGCCTTCCAGCTGGGTAACTCGTACTGAAATAGGGATGCCTCTAGATCCTCCCTGGACCTTCTCTTCACAGGCAGCCCCCTTTCCTTGCAAAACACACGTAGCTCCTTCATTGTGTAGACAAACATGTGCCAGAAGTTGAGTTCCATTTTGCAACAACTAACCAGAGTCATGGTATAAAAAATACCTTCAGGAGGACACCATAAAACTGCAAAACAGTATGTGGTTGCGTTTTGGTCTGCACTCACTAGGTAGTGTTCACCAATCACTGTACATGAGTCACAAATGCAAGTCCAGAATCCTCACCACTGACCACCAATGTTAGAATTGGGGGTCTCTAGTTGGCACAGGTAGGTACTTGTGACAAATAGGGACCCTCGCCTCTAGTCAGGGTAGAGGGGTACACTCCTAAAATAACCCCTGCTCACCCCCTTGGTAGCTTGGCACGAGCAGACAGGCTTATCTCAGAGGCAGTGTGTAAAGCATTTGTGAACACATACAGTAATCTAGTGACAACACTACAGATGGACACCACACAAGGTTTATATCAAAAATAAGTATTCTTTATATAGTTTTACCACAAGACCATAAACGACAACAATCCACAATACTGTACTTAAAAATGGTAGTTTTAGCTTAGTTCAGTTCAGTTCTTAAGATGCGACACTTTAAGTCAATGTACCTTACGATGCGGGACGCTTCCACAACAAGCAATGTTGCAGCGATGGAAATGCGACAAAGTTCTGGTGCAAAGAAATAAAGACGTCAAGTTCTTCCTGATGCGGCACGCTTCTCCGATGTTACGAGAAGTCTCGACTCGATGCGTCAGCTGCAGCGGCGACACACTTGTTCCGTGATGCTACGACAGCGGCTTTGGCGGCGACCCTCTTCTCCGACGTTGCGAGACGCTTCCGCTCGATGCGACAACTGCAGCGGCGACACCCTTGTTTCGTGGTGCGACGGCGGCAGCAGCTCCGACGGCGGCACGCTTCTCCGTGGATGCGAGGCGCTTCTCTCGATGCGGTGCAATGCGACAGCTACAGCGGCGACATCTACGATGCAACGGCAGCGGCTGCGACGGCGACACGCTTCTTCCTCGATGCGAGACTCTTCTCTTGATGCGGTGCAATGCGACAGCTACAGCGGCGTCATCTCCGTGATGCGACGGCAGCGGCTGCGACACGCTTCTTCGGTGTTGCGGGACGTTTCTCGAGATGCGGTGCAATGCGACAGCTACAGCGGCGTCCTCTCCGTGATGCAACGGCAGCGGCTGCGACGGCGACACGCTTCTCCCTCTTGAGTCGCGCTTCCAGCTCCTTGCGACACGCAGTCCCTTCAGAAGGCCCAAAACAGCAGCAGGCACTTCCAAAGGATTCTTGGGGAGTTGGTGGTTGAAGTCTGTTGTCCCTGAGACTTCAGCAGGAGGCAAGCTCTTTTCTCAAGCCCTTGGAGATCCTTCACAAGTTGAATAAAAGTGCACACAAAGTCCTTTCTCCTTCCTTTGGCAGTCAGGCAACCACTGCAGGCAGATCCCTCTAGCTTAGGGATAGTCTTCTCCTCAGTTTCTTCTTGGTTCCGCTCCTCAGCAAAGGTTTCTTCTTGTTTCCCAAAGTGATCTAATTTCCTAGGGGTCTGGGTCCCCTTTTTATAAACAGTTTCTCTTTGTTCTCTGAAGGCAGAGAGGCCTCTGCCTAGCCCAAAACCAGTTCTGGTCAGTCCTGGAGCACTTTGTTTTTCTGACTCCTTCTTTCCTTTCAGAATGTGGGGCAGGGTGCTCAGCCGCCCGGCAGGAGGTGGAGCCAGCATTGTGGAAGGCAGGCACAGCCCTATTCAGACCCAGGTGCAACTCCTCCCTCCACTCTGGATGCAGATCTTTCTATTCAGCCCTGTGCTGACTCACCCTGTCTCCTGTAGCCACCCCCAGCCCCTGTCACTCAATCTCCAGACAAGGAATACACAACCTAGCAGAGGCAGGCTTGGAAGTTTAGGCAAGAAAATACCCACTTTCTAAAAGTGGTATTTTCAAACACAGAATGTTAAAACCAACTTCACTAAAAGATGTATTTTATCATTCTGAGTTCAGGCATACTAAATTCGCCATGTTCCCTGGGTCAGTTCTGACTATAAGGTGTAATAGTCAGTCTGCCCATTCTGGCCTATGGGGAGCAGGTAGCCTTGCAATAGTGAAAAACGAAAATGGCTGTAATTCACTATTAGGACATGCCACACACACCAGGGCATGTCCTACCTTATACTTACAATGCACCCTGCCCTAGGGCCTACTTTAGGGGTGACCAACATGCAGAAAAGGGAAGGTTTAGGGACTGGTAAGTGGGTGTACTCACCAAGTCGACATGGCAGCCCTAGGCTGCACACAGGCTCTGCAATGGCAGGCCTGAGGCCCATTTTACAAGCCGCTTCTGTGGGTGGCACAACCAGTGCTGCAAGCCCACCAGCGGCATTGGATTTACAAGCCCTGGGCACACTCAGTGCACGATACTAGGGACTGACAAGTAAACCAATCATCCAATCATGGAGTCACTAATCCATCACACAATTTATAATGGGGAGAGCATATGCACTTTAGCACTGATCAGCAGTGGTAAAGTGCCCAGAGTCATAAAACAGGCAACAACAGGTCAGAAAAAATATAGGAGGAAGGCAAAAAGTTTAGGGATGACCCTGCAAAAAGGGCCAAGTCCAACACTCAGTTTGCAGACCAATATTGTGTTCCACAAGTCCAACTCTGGAGTTTCCTGTTTTTTGTGCATTCCTCCCAGGCTAATTAAGCCATGGACTTTGTCTTACAATGTCAGCAGGCATGTGCAGGAATTGGGAGTCTCCTGTCAGGGGCAACCCAAAGCAAAGGCACAAATGAGGGAGAGGCTTCCCCACTTAAACCCCACTCAGCCTGGTTTGGTAACGCTTATGGGAAAGAGTGAAGTAGAGTGGGGTCAAGAGTTTCCTTGTACTACCAAGTAACCCTCTGTCTCCTATCCTCCACACCTTCAAGTCTGGTCCATTTCACAGGGCTTCATAAGTGTTCGGTAGATGCCCTGCAGTTAACATTGCTGCTTGGGAGTCTTTCCAGCCCTTGGGTAATGTCCCAGTCTAGTGCCCAAAATCAAAGTGGATGCTGGTGTGGCCAGAGCCAAATACACACTCCAAGCACACAGTCTACTATAAACATATGGTTCACACACACATGGGTTACTCATGTCCCACAGGGATGGAGTGAAAGACCGGTTTGCATGGACACTAGTAGACCACTTTAGAAGTGGGGGAGACTGGTGCATAGCTCTTCCAGGCAAGGGACACATATAAAGGCCTGTCCTGCCACTATAATCCATTGCTACCCACGTTGTCCTCTACAGCCCAGTGAGCTGATGGTTGCCACGCTCGGTAAAGGACAGTGCACATGGGGGGCCTGTATAGACCACAGAGCCACAATCTGGATCTCGTTCAATGTTATAGGGAACCCTGAGTACACACACTAGATTGTTGTGTAGGCTATGGCACAAAAAAGTCAGAAACGTCTGATCTATAAACAGTGCTTAACTTGAGATGGTAGTTGCAGGTTGGGGACTGGCACTTAGTTTTCCTCAACAGATCCAGAGCAAGAGAATGAAAACGCAAGAGGGAGAAAGAAGGAGTAAGAAAAAGAAGGGAAAACAGTGACAAATGAAGAATGCAGGGATGACAAACAACCTGCAAGTGTGTGATAAAGAGGCAGGTAGTGTTTGGTGGTGGATTAAAATGGTAAGAGGTGGAATTAAAGATTTCCCACCTCAGTATTCACCACCCGACCAGCTATAGTGCTAGCCATGGGCTTCTAAGCAAAACTCTGGGACCCTACACATATTCTTTTACAAATTAAGCACTGTCTGGGAATTCTAGGCCTCATACACTATCTTTGACATAGGTGCTATTTTAGATCTTCTGTAATACCGAAAGTCATTTCTGACGTTCAGTTATCCTAATAGATTTTTCACCCGATCCCCGTCTAGGCCTCACTCCTTTCCTGCTGAGAATACCTTGTAAATTGATAATAATATCTTGTTTTTATGTAGCACATCAACAGTGTCTAAGCCCTGCGAATAACTCTATGAATACTATTAACCAAAGAAGGTACTTACTGTACCAACCTTCGGGTGAATGGAAGACTGAGTGAGAGCTGCTGGTCTTCAAACTCATGGCCTGCTCCTCACCAGCAGCAAACTTCCAGCTCATTGAGCTATCCCTCCAACTTTGAAACCTGTATCCAATTCTATTCAGTGTTAACAAGTTCCTTCATGAAAATACATCATATCTTTAAAACACTCTAAGAACAGAACTTTCTCTGATAGCAAAACATTCTAAAAATTATCAACATGCTGGGCAGCTTTCTGCTTTGCCCATTCTGACGTGATCTTTTGAATACCTGTGTTAAAGAGGCCACTGGGCTCACTGAACCAGAGCTAAAGTGATTTTTTCAAAGCCTTTTCTAATCACTCTGCAGACTCTACTTTCCGGATGTTTTCCCAGGTGTGATGCATTCTTCATCAAGAAGGTACTATTTACGTTTTTTTGCCAAAGATCCAGAGCCCGATGTTCTAACCCCTATTCGTAAACCTGTATGTACTAATTGCCAATAGAGCTTCATTTTGCGATGAGGCTGGTGAACATTGCCGAATACTTAAAAACACTTACATATAGTATTTTTTTAGACTGAAACAGATTATTTCAGAAGAGGAACAAAAAAAAATACAAAAAAAGATATTATTGCAGAAAATTAAAATGAGGTGTTATAAAGAGGACGTTGTTTAAAAAGGGAAACACAACTGAAAAATATATTCTTGAAGAGTAATACCATGGTATAAAAGAGTGAAATAATTTTTTTTTTTAAATGAATCGTTAATTAATGGGAAATACCTTTAAAGAAATAAAACCAAAAAGTATAGCTATACCACTGGAAATTAAATTGTTTTTCACAAAGGTTGGTATGAAAGGATTGACATAAGGAGTACTCCTCAACCTCTTAATTTTCTGTCATTTGAAAGGATGGTTGTTACTGTCACCTGTCACAAAACTGCACAATAGTTCACTCATTTCATTAAAAAAACTTTATTAAAGATTATATTGAAATTGGGAGTGTTGACCAGAAAAGTAGGCTATAATCTCACAGAAGGAATGAGACTGGAGGGACGGGAGTATGCGAAGGTTCTTTATACCACTGTCTACTCCCCCTCGAGGCTTTTCGCTTCATTCCTCAAATGGGATGTTGTCCCAGAGGGACAACTTCCCCTTCCCACATTAGTGCCATTCAGAGTCGGGTGTCTAACTGTTCAACAGTTTGCAGCCACAACAGCGGCCACAAAGCCTTCTGTACATTCCATTGCACCTGGCAAATAAACTGGTGGCCCTCTCACACTCTCCCCTATTTGTGATTTAAATGAGTCACAAAAGGTACTCTGCGAGTCTAAAGTACTTTTCCACTTAGTGAAAATGTTTTGTACATTGTGCTACAGCTTTTTGAGACCCAAAGCATGTGGTTTAGTGAAATGCAGGGTTCGGGACAGTAAAAAACTTTGGTACATTGGGCCCTTTCTTCTGAAAATTGTTCTTCACCTCAGACATCTTAGAAATCTGTCTCGACAAGGTGGGAAAAGAGAGAGATAGCAGGATGAAAGAAAAATATAGCCTTCCTGGGAACTGAGGCCCAGATTTACTAAAACGGCACGCAATGCAAAGTAGCAAGAGAACAGGCTGCGTTGCTTTGCGTGAAAGGGAGAGAGCAGAAATGTGACATATTTACAAAGATAGGACACATTTCTACCGTCTCCCTGTGCTGAGGAACTGTGTGGTGCCTAGCTTCAATACAGGCACCATTTGCGCCATGATGCAAGGGTGCCTGCATTAATGAGCTTGATTGTTTTTGTGAAGAAAGGTAGCTTTGCGTGGCTTAGTAAATCCCAGTTAACTGCTTGTGTTGCCTTGTGTCACCCTGCTTGACGCAAGGACAACGCAAGCCTTTAGTAAATCTGTGGATCCTAATTTTCCAGTCCTTGCTCTTCCTCATTCACAATACAAAACCACAGCATACGATTTGTAGTTTTGTGTCAAAACGTAAGGAACCGTTTCAGCATTTGAAGACAGAGGTTATAAATCAGGTCGGGGACTAGCATGCAGAGAGATTGTGATAGTTGCAGGCCTCATGGCTTTTTTAAGCCGCGAAAGGTTTTTTGGAAAGGTAATCACCTTAGAGCAGAGTTCCCAATCAGTTTGTGAAGGAGGCACAGCAAGGACTGAGGGAACTTCCATCCCCCTAAGGGAAATATTTATGAGTCAGTTTGTACTCTTTTATCACATGCAAAGCATATTACGCCTGTAATTCCATGTATATTATGTTCTTTACCTGAACTTTGTTTCATCAATTCAAACTAATGCATGGCCTTTTCTATTTACCAGGAAGAAGATTTTCAGGAGAAAGACAAAGTCTCCATCCCTTTATGTGGACATGGGATGGTTATCAAATTACTGGGGCTGTGATGGAAAGCCAAGAATGTGAGAGCTTTTGTTTTTAATCAAATGTTTTTGATATTTGCTGGAGACCACCCCCAAGTTTAACCCTCAATGCATTTCCATCTAGAAATTTCTAGAAGTTCTGCTACTGAACTGTTATGTTCGTCTCAATGACAATGGTACTCACCCCTTGCAGATCTCTTTGGCCCCAAAAGTAGTGCACAAAAAGACACCGTTTTCAAAGAGAAAGAACTGTCAGAGGTCTCACACTCCTCATTTAGTGAGCTATGCTTGTTAGACAAAGAGTGTTAGGAGTTAGACAAACCTGTTAGAGAGCACTTATCTCTTTGGACGTTTAATGGCTCTCATCCTTTAACAGTATTGGATTGATGCATTTTAGACAAATGTTTCGGTTTGGAACATATTAGTAGGGTTTTCGATGTAGTGTTATTATGACTAGGAGGGTATACTCTGCGTTTTTTCTCCCGGTCCCCTATGTGCTAATATAGCGATCTCTTATCTGCAGGTTATTATATATAAGGGCCCACCCTTGTACCGCAAAATCAGTACACACACTCAATATTTGGTATATTAGTAGGTAAAATTACGTTTTTAAACATGCTTTTATTATTTTTAGTAACTTGTATAAATCGTGGGACTGATTCATGAACTGCAGTCTGTAGTTTTTATTTATTTACTTTTATTTTAGGAGTTTTATATAGCGCTGGCACGACCCAAGCGGTATTAGAGCCCTTTACAGCAACGTATACAACAGACTCTTAAACAGTTAACAGTACATTAGTAATAAGAAATACTAGATAGAATCCAATTCAGTAGCATGAGGTGAAGGCTTCCGTTCAGTCAGAGTGTGGGAGTTCGGCTGAGGAGTTGAAGTAACATAGAGCGGCTACTGACCAGGGGGGTAGAGATGATGGTTGAGGAGAAATTCTTTTAGTTGTCTCTTGGAGCTTGTGAAGGAAGGGTTGGTTCTGATATGTATTGGGAGAGAGTTCCAGATTTCCAGATTTTTAGATTTTACTAAGTTTTCTAGTACTCTAGTTGCACTGCAAAACATACTATAAAGTGCTATTCATAAACTGCACGATTGTAGTAACTTACACTTTTGTACTAACTTACACCTTTGTAGTAAATTCCTACCTCTAATATTTTCTATGGGAATGTATTGCAGTACCAGTGGTTGGCCATGTGTAGTGCTAGCCTTACTACAAAAGTGTAAGTTATTACAAAGCTTAAGTTATTACAAAATTGCTGTTTGTGCATACCAAGTGGTAGTAAACTTACTCAAAAGTGTAAACATACTCAAACGTGTAAGCTACCTTTGTGAATTAGGTCCATGTGTGTCTCCCTTTTTCTGACGGAATAGATATAGGACCTGATTCAAAAAGGTAACTTACACTTTTGAGTAATTTTACACTCTTGAAATTCCTCTTCTACTTGACTGCACCTAGTATACGCCGCATTGGGGCTTCCATACATTCTTGCTACTGTCTTCGAGGTGAGGTACATTATATGGAGATAGTTGAATTGTACCCAAAGAATCCAAAAACACAGTCCTGAAATTAATAATAGCCTTAACAAAAGGGCCCAATCCCCAACTGTGAATTCTCTCTGTGATTTCTCTCCCTTTACTATTGCCATCTGTCCTTGAGATCTGTCAATGGTTGCCTCAAGCCGTTTAGTAATCCATTATAGAGATGTCACATTTTTTTTCCTGTTCCTAATGTGAACAAGTCTGACATCAGCTGGTGCTGAGAAATTCCCTATCTATTTCCCTGCATCTCGTCCACCATTTTTCTATATGTCAAGAATTTACCCTTCACCGGCTTTGACTTCTCCACCATTCTCAGAAAGGTCTGAGAATGACCCTCTCGTAGACGTTTCCTAGGTGTTTCCATATTACCATAACATGTTTTCAATCCATTGTTTTTATGCCTGGAAGTCCCTGGATCGAAAGCTCTGGAAAATATACAGACGTTGCCAGTGTTGGTCCTAGCTAAAATTTGCCACCCTCATCAACTTCAGACGTTCTCCTAATAAAGGTTCTCCCCCTGTAAAGTAGCTGGCCTCCTACTAGCATCCACTGCAGTTGTGTCATCATGTAATGCAGCTTCAAATCCAGAACTCCCAGTCCTCCCTCATCGCTAGGGTGGTGTAGATTATGGAGTGCCACCCTGTGACGGTCACCCTTCCATATTGGATCAATAATGCCTGACTCTGGATCTTTGTAAAAGGATCAGGGCAGAGTCGCTGGGATATGTGAAAAATTTGATATTGAAAAATAGTATATTATGGGGTCGATTCCGATCTCGGTCGGAAGGCCTCCGAATCGGATTCGGCCTTACCGGATCCGAGTCGGAGGCTTTGTTTCCGACCAAGTCGTACAGATGTCCGGACGCCAAGTACTATGCGAATGTACGCGAAATCGCCGACCGACTCGTTTCCGGGTCCGAACCGCTCCGTACGACTCGGTCGCAGACGAACCGTACCGCGCAATGGAGTCGATTTCCGACCGAGCCAGTACAATGCACGATTCGGACAGCCGGATCGAGTCGGAGTCTCCGGGACGAAAAAGCTCCGGGAAGCGGACTTTGGGGGTCCGTGCCGGACCCCCTTCACCGTAGCCTAACGAGTCGAACACAGGGCACATGCATGTACGGTGCGGATGGCACCAACGCGTACCCACTGCAGGAGGCGCCCTTTTGCGAGACGTACCTATTCAGCTGATTCGAGGCTATGCATGCGTCGTACGACCGGCTCCCATTGACTTCAATGGGAGTCCGACCGAGCCGAGTCCTTCAGCATGCAGCAGCATCGTCCTCGCTCGGTCGGACTCCAGGGGTATGGCTCGGTCAGAAAACACTCCGGATCCGGCTCGGTCGGAGGGCTTTCCGACCCAGATCGGAATCGACCCCTAAGTGTGTCATTATTACCATTTTTGTTCAGGAGATCATAACCTGGACTGAGGGGGTAGGGATTTCCAGCAGCTTATAGAACTTTTTAATGCTCCAGTAGCCCTCCCCACATTTTCCTATTACACATCGGGCTCTGCGTGGTAAATATTCCCTCAGAGGTAGAGAAATGTATCGTATTCTCAACGAATGTCACTGGATTCCCTCAGGCTGTTTGAGATATACACATGACTTTGTACAGTTTACTTGCAATCTCAAGATTTTCCTGAAGAGGTACAATCTGTCCTTGGGTGCATTAAACCTTGCTCCACGGCCCCACGGTATATTACAATATCATCTGCGTACAGCGAGATCATAAGGTTTACATCATTCAGTCGTATACCTAAGCTTTTATTCTTTCTTCCCGTAATAACCGCCAAGGGTTCCATTGTGTGCTCAAAGAGTCTCAAGTAAACAGTCCCTGTTTTGTACCCCTCAGAATCTGACATTGATACAGATAATTGAACAATACTCCGTTTTTAAATATATTTAGTGTTAGCCAACTTTAGCTATTCTCCTTTGTCAGCTTTAAATTAGATATTTACATGTTTGCGTGGCACAAAGGCGCATTCGGCTTGAACAAAATGTTTTCTTGTTTATTTATCAGCAGAATAAGAGACTTGAGTCTGGCCAAGATTTCCTCAATATCTATATCTCAGGGTCATCTGCTACACGACATTTAACAATGATATGTGCACAGAGGTGATGGATGCAAAAATACTGGTTCTGGCTGGATTTTTCCACACCATTTCTGCCTCACTTGTCGTTTATAATCTGATAGGTCAGGGTTCCCAAAGTTTTGACTCCTGAGGACCCCTATTGAGTCACTACCGGAAGCGGGGGACCACCAAGCAATTTGTACTATTTACATTTCAAACATTTAACAGTATTTAGCAAAATATACACAAACAAGTGCACACCACACAAATACTAGAATTAGTGAAGATGTTATAATTTTATATTGAAAAATTTGCGAAAAATGAAACACTTTAATGTGAAGGTTGGGACAGAATCTCGGTGACTAACTTTTCAATGTTTGGTTTTATTTCGCATACCGCCAGGGAGACTAAAAACCCAAAACAGCACAGGTAAATGTTGTCAGCCCAGTCCCCGTACTGTGCACACCAAGTGAAGCGAGTGAGCCTGACCACTACAGAGGGGGCTTTGGGGGTGCTCTCCCGGTAAGAAAATTAGGGAAAAAACTGGTGCATTCTGCAACACATTTGTCATTATATATTAAATTGTATTATCTTTTAAAGCATAGTAAATGATGACTTTACTGTGCACCATGATACAACAATCTTTGTTGGGGCTTTTCACTATAACCTCCAACAATGCCTCTTATCTCTCCATAGCCCTTCTGTTGCATGTATTTCATTTGTTTTACAGCACTTCTCATACCAGTGCTGGGTGTCAGAGCACTTTACATCACACACATACAGAGACAATGAATCATACGTCTGTAAATCAGTCTATAGAAAATGTTACATAAGACAAATGGGACTACAAAGTGTAGCATTCACATGTTATCCATACTGGAAGGCATTATTTAAGAGTACTTGGTCTGGAGAAGGACAAACTCAGGATTCAGAACATAACACATTGGTTAGTGTGGTATAGAGTCTAAGGGGGTCATTATGATAGCGGGCGGATCGCCACCGCCCGTATGGCGGTGGCGATCCGCCCGCTATTTTCCACCGCCCGCTTAACATTTCCCCACCGCCATATTACGATGGTGGTGGGGACCCAGGCGGACGGAAATACCGTCTGCCAGTTTTCCTCTGGTAGGCAATCCGCCCGATTGCCTTCCGGGCGGAAAAGGCCTGCAATATGGTGGTGGTGCCTTGCAGGCACCGCCACCCATATTACGATGGGCTTTCCATGGCGGTGACTCCGCCAGGGAAAGCGAGGCGGATTCCACTTTCGGGGGCCCGTTGCGGGCCCCCAAGATGTTGGGGGGGGGGGTGCACATGGGGGTACCATACCCCCCTGCATTGTCATGGACATGGTGGCAGGCACCTCGCGGTGCCTGTCACCTTGTGCATGACAATGCACACAGTGCATTCCCAGCATTGTGGCGGGCGGTGCTGTGAGCACCGCCCGCCACAATGCTGGGAATGGAGGATGCCACGGTGGCGGTGGCATCCTAATCGCCGGTGCGGGACCGCCGCACCAGTGGCGGCCGGTCCCAGCACCGCTAGGGTGGCGGGCGGTCCGCCCGCCATCCTAATAGGCCCCTAAATATCGAATTTTTAATATTGATATGACAAAATATCGAGTTTTAAATATTGAGTGGACAGAATATCGACTGTTAAAAATATAGTGGGACAGAATATCGAAATGCAGGTAAGAAATATCGATTGTCATAATATCGACGTTAGTAATATCGACAGTCATAATATAGTTGTAAAAAATATCGATTTTTTTTTGTGTGTGTTTTAAGTGATAGTATAGGTGTTAAAAGTATATATTATGTTTGTAATGTATGTTGGAATTTTTTTAAAGTAATGATTTTTATGTTAAATTATTTTTGCGTATTTTAGTTCCATAGCGGGTTGTGGGTTTATAGGGGAATAGGGTGGGAAGTAATTTAATTATAATATATTAATTAAGAATTTTTGGGAATTAATTACTTATATGTTAATTAATTTTTGTGTAATTTTATTCCGTAGCGGGTTGTGGTTTTATAGGGGAATAGGGTGGGAAGTAATTTAATTTAAATTCATTCATTAATAAATTAATTAATTAATAATGTTGTACTTAATAATTGATATTGTTATTTGTGTTAATTAATTATTTACTAATTCATTATAAATTTATTAATAATTAATAAATTATTGGTAATTATGTTTAATGTGTAAAAATGTTTTATTAATTAGTTATTAATTTGATATTAATTATTAGAATTAATTTGTTAATATGTTAATTGTGTATTTTTTTAGGAGTGTGTTGTGGGTTTATAGGGAATAGGGTGGGAAGCAATTTACTTGTAATGAAGTAATTATTAGTTTTTATTTATTGGTATTCATAATTAATTTATTGGTAATTAATTATTAATTGGTAAATAATATTTATTAATTGATAATTATATTAATTGTATTAATTATTATTGGAGCGCGTTGTGGGTGTATAGGAGAATAGGGTGGGAAGTAATTTTATTGTAATGAAGTAATTATAAATTTTTATTTTTGGGTATTGATAATTAATTTATTGTTAATTAATTATTATCTGGTAATTTTTATATTAATTATTATTTATTGGTATTGATAATTAATTTATTGCTAATTAATTATAGATTGGTAATTAATTTATATTAATTGATTAATTGATAATTATATTAATTATGAGATATTTTATGTGGAGTGGGTTGTGTGTTTATTGGGGAATAGGGTGGGAAGTAATTTAATGTTATTAAAGTAATTATTAATTTTTATTTATTGGTATTTTCAATTAATTTATTAATTTATTAATCATTATTTAATTACAAAAATTATTTAATTTATAAGTATGTTATTTTTAACCCCTACGCTATCCAACGCTTTCCCTACTGTTGCATTCTTTGGAGTGGGAATAGTAATTTTTACCGCTACGCTATCCAACACTTTCCCTACTGTATGTATTTGTATTTTACATTTGTAAAGCGCACGGCTACCCAACAGGGTCTCCCAGCGCTGGACATGTGGAGGCCGCAGCAAATAAACAGAAAATAGAGAAATAAGGTCAAACGGAGTCACTAAACAACAGTGTCTTTAAATTCTTGCGGAAGGCCAACAAAGATTGACAGTTTCTGAGGTCAGGCGGAAGAGCATTCCAAAGCCTGGGGCCAAGACAAGAAAAGGAGCGACCCTTCATGCGGGCCAACCGAAACTTTGGGACTAAAAACAATGAGAGACTCGAAGAACGCAATTTTCGTGCCGGAACATAAAATGTAAGAAGGTTTTGAATGTAAGAAGGGGCAAGGCCCCATTTAGCGCGAAACATGTAACAGAGGGACTTAAACTCAATGCGTTTACTGACTCTAAGCCAGTGAAGTTGATGGAGTAAAGGAGAGGCAGAAGCAAATCTAGGCAAGTGAAAAAGAAGACGGGCAGCAGCATTCTGGATGACCTGAAGCTGATGTAGAGAGGCCTTATCAATACCCAGGTAAAGGACATTGCCGTAGTCCAACCTGGATGTCACCAGGGCCTGCAGAACAGTTCTCTGTACTGCCGATGGGATCAACCAAAGAATTTTTTTGATCCATCTGAGAACAGCAAAGCAAGATGAAGCAACCTTGGAGACCTGAGGTTTAAGAGAGAGCTTTTGATCAATAATGAAACCCAAGTTCTTGACTTTGGACACAGGAGTAGGTATAGGGCCCAAGTCATCCGGTCAGTGTTGGATACCCCACAGCTCAGGGTACTGTTGCACTCTCTGGAGTTGGAATAGTAATTTTTACTCCTACGCTATCCAACACTTTCCCTACTGTTGCACTCTTTGGAGTGGGAACAGTAATTTTTACCCCTACACTATCCAACACTTTCCCTACTGTTGCACTATTTGGAGTGGGAATAGTAATTTTACCCTCCCGCTATTCAAAACTTTCCCTACTGTTCCACTCGCTGGAGTGGGAGTAGTCATTTTTACCCTCCCGCTATCCAACACTTTCCCTACTGTTGCACTCAGTGGAGTGGGACTAGTAATTTTTACCCACCCGCTATCCAACACTTTCCCTACTGTTGCACTCACTGCAGTGGGAATAGTAATTTTTACCCTCCCGCTATCCAACTTTTCCCTACTGTTCCACTTGCTGGAGTGGGAATAGTAATTTTTACCCACCCGCTATCCAACACTTTCCCTAATGTTGCACTCACTGCAGTGGGAATAGTAATTTTTACCCTCCCGCTATCCAACACTTTCCCTACTGTTCCACTTGTTGGAGTGGGAATAGTAATTTTTATCCACCCGCTATCCAACACTTTCCCTAATGTTGCACTCACTGGAGTGGGAATAGTAATTTTTACCCTCCCGCTATCCAACACTTTCCCTACTGTTGCACTCACTGGAGTGTGAATAGTAATTTTTACTCACCCGATATCCAACACTTTCCTTACTGTTGCACTCGCTGGAGTGGGAATAGTAATTTTTACCCACCCGCTATCTAACACTTTCCCTACTGTTGCACTCGCTGGAGTGGGAATTTTTATCCACCCGCTATCCAACATTTTCCCTACTGTTCCACTCGCTGGAGTGGGAATAGTAATTTTTATCCACCCGCTATCCAACACTTTCCCTACTGTACCACTCGTTGGAGTGGGAATAGTAATTTTATCCCCTACGCTATGCAACGTTTTCAGTATTGTTATAGTTTATGTAGTGTCAAATATATATATTTTTTAAATATTTATTTTAATGTTTTAACTTGTTATATATAATTTATTTTTATATTTATATTATAGGTTTATTTATATATATATATGTAATTATATTTTAAATTATGTTTTTAACATTTTATAATTAAAAATATTAATTATTTTTTAATATTAAGTTAATATAAATAAAAAAATAAAAATGCATGTTTATTTTATTTTTTTACATTACATTTATTATTTATTAATTTTAACCTTTTTTAATCATTTTTAAGTATGTTTTACTTATATTTATTATTTCATTCATTTTTTATTACTTTTAAGACATTTAAAAAAGTTGATATTTTAGCAAACTATATTATTAACAACGATATTTAGGATTCGACATTTTTGTACTTACCTGTTTGTAGATAGGAAGTCGATATTCTGTCACTCAATATTTTTACCTCGATATAGTGGCAGGTCGATATTCTTCTCATCGATATTCTGTCAGTGATCCGGTTAGTGTTGCCTTTAATAATAAGAATTTATTTCTACCCAAGCAAACCTTTTTTAGTAGCATCAGGATAATGAAAGACTGGGAAAAAAACATAACTTACTTTTACCATGTAGTTTGCATGCACCTCTTTGATGGCAGTTCATAGCGCACTGTGCTAGATTACAATTGTAATTTATGAATTGCACAATTACAGCAGTATCTCTGTGACAAAAGCAGTAACCCATTGAGCTCTGCACGTAAAATATTGTTTTCTGAAATGCATGGTACATGTAGAGCAGGCATATTAACCCTTTGTGCTACATTAGATGAGTCGAAGCTGCCACTGGACAAAACTCCAATCTCTCTCCAGCATGTACATCAATCACCAGAGTTATCTTGACACTTTTATTGTTGCCCGAAAACTGCTGATTGTACAAGGAACTTTGCAGTGCTTTTAAAACTGCTGCCTGCGTACCCCCTGGGAATGTGTCAGGGAGCCCTGGAGGTCCGCAGACCACAGTTTGGGAACCACTGTGTTAGATTACACAGTGGTCAGTTTACTATATACACACTGAGATCAGATTAAAGAGGCCTTCACACCTGGGCTGTCTCGAATGAAGTCAGATCCAGACTACTCGTTGGTGTTCTTTTTGGGACCAAGATTGGACACTCATGCAGAAGTTGAAATCAGCTGAGCTACGCTGACAGAGTTCTCCCTCCTCCCATCCTACTCATCCAGCTGAAAATCTGATAACACAGGGGCCCACCTCGTTGAAGGTATGCAGGGCGACAGTCCATGTTCTCCACGAGAAGCAAAATTTGTTTAGTTTATGCTCTCAACGTAGTGCTAGTTAGAAAACATATTCTTGGGAAGCATGATGGAAATGTTTGTTGTGTTCATTCCCATAGTAACTCTAACAATAGCAATCTTCTACATTATGTTTTATGGTCACAGCCCATGTACTAATTCATAGAATACTACAATACATATTTCTAAACATACATAGTGCCATTATTAGTATAGATGTTTGATTGTGAAATTCCAAGTACGAAAGATTTGTTTCCTGAATACCACAGCGTCCCTGAGAGAGGGACTGTTTTGTTTTCCAGAAGGCACTTCTCCCCCATGAAACGGGGCAGAGTGCAGGATTGCAGTATACCAGATCTGCCTTTCTCATACAAAGTACATTGAACTGAGTCCATGTGTGACAGTAAGGGGATCTAACCCTGTAGACTTAGGATATACCCTTGAGATACATAACAACATGGCTTCAAGATCAATTCACATGTTCGCACTCTGGCTGACGGGACACATATAGCAGGGATATTTACTTCCTTATAGTGTCTCTCAGTCCATTAAACATGTATTTCCAACTGATGCAATTGATGGAAAAGCTGAAAAGCTATCTCCTGATATCGGAGCTTTAGGTGTGTCTGCCGATGTGGGCGCCTTCTCCGTAAACCCCTGCCTTACCATGTTATCGGCTTTAAACCTGCCAGGCGATCGCGCCTCAGAATGGTGCTGGAAGCTTAGTGGACTCGCTGCAACCTTATATCTGAACGGGGGCCGCATACTCGGGAGCGGGCCCACTGGAGACTGCGTCGGAAGTTCAGCGTGTCCCTGAGCTGCCCCCTCTGCATACCCGGTGCGCACAGAAGTGACCCGGTGAGGCTGCATTAAGGTGACTTCCTGCAAACGGCATCGGTAGTGCTGCTGTGACTGAACCCTGGACACCGGAACAGCGCGGTGGTGAAAGGATCCTTGATCTCCAGTTTTGCTGTTGTGAGTCAAGGCGCAAACCCTAGCTCCTGCACCGGGAGGGATTGTTGTTGGAGGTTGGGGCCCCCCATAGCGACCAGGCACGTAACTATGCACCAACGCGGCCCGCCTGAATCTAAAATGGCGGTCAATGAAACGACCGTGACATGGGAGGACTGCACATCGGAAGGAAGGCACACCCAATGGTCCTAAAGAACAAAATGGGAGAGAAAAGGCAGAGTGACCTCCCCTTACAGAGCCAGGTCCCTAAGCCTGGTGTCCTCCTTTGGTCTCCCCTGGGCACTTCACGATCTGCGGGCCTACATCCAACTGGGGAGCCTGTGCGGAATGGGAGTTCCCCTCTCGGATGTGACACATTGCATCACTCACATGATAGCAGCTGAGACTTCTCTGGGTACCCCCCCTGTCATATCGATCTGGCCAGGGGACTTTATTCCGAGCTGAACTTTTCCTTACAGAACCCCCTCAGGACAGAGCACACAACCAAATAACCTTCCCCCATGAGGATAGAATCTTCTGATTTACCTCTGACTATACCCCATGGGCGGATTCTAAAACTGTTTTACCATGCAATACACCATTATCCCTAAAGTTACCACCATGGTGTGTGCCCTTTACCAAAGCACTCCTTCTCCCCTTGTTGGGGAGGGATCCAGCATTTATACCCTGGAGTCTGAGACCCCCCTGAGAGAGTCCACAGCGTCAAGGGAGCCACACACAGCGGAGGTGTGGGAATGGTGCCCCTTGCCTAAGCACTCCCTCTTCCTTTGTTGGGGAGGGATCCAGTATTTATGCCCTGGAGTCTCAGATACCCCTCTGAGAGAGTCCACAGCGTAAAGGGAGCCACACACAGCGGAGGTGTGGGAATGACACCATTTCCACTGGGATCACAGCACACCGGACGTTGGACTCTGCTTTTCCTCGTCTCCCAGTTGTGTTTCCTTCACCCTCCCCCTCCTCTTTCCCTCTTTCATTCTTTGTCTACCTCCCCTGCTCCCATCCTCTCTCCCCTGAATCTCTCCCCTTGCCTGCTTTTTCCCTTACATATATGTTTTTAACGCATGTAACTACGCTCCAGCAACTTGTAACTATGCTCTGAAACTGTGTAACTTGTAACTATGTAACTGGTAACTATGCTGTGAAACAATGCTCGTCCTCATGTAAAGCGCTCTGATACCTCCGGGTCTAGCCAGCGCTATATAAAGCTTTTCAAATAAAATAAATACAAATGGACTTTTCTAGCTCTTTCACTATAATTGCAGATTTGAGGAATGTAATTGGGGCCGCTTTCAAGACTTAAAACAATTGTCTGATATTCGGAAATGTTTTGCTGCTAGGGACAAAGTCGTTCTGATCTGAGTGATAAGCACAGGTAGCAAATCCAGTAACTGGTAAGTTATCACCTTGCTGATTATTTTATATTCGATGCACAGCATTCACAGTGGGAGAAAGGATGCTGTTTCCAGGCAGTCCTTGTCGGGGTTAAGAATAAATACTATTAATTAGTTGAAGCAGGTAAATTTCCTCATTCAAGGGTTGCTCTGAAAAATTTCAAGTAATTGGGCAGCCAGGAGATCTATGTTTGTTGCATAGAACTCCACCAGTAGTCCGTCTACTCCAGGAGTCAGAGGAATCTCTAATGCTTCTGCTTGATATGATGCCAAGGTGGATATGTTTTTCTCAGTGATGTAATGTATGATCAGGTCCAGAGCTTCTAGTCTCACTCTGTTGGTCCCTTGTATGGTTATAGGGAGGAACTCCTGCCCTGGGGGCCCCAGCTGTGGTGCTATCTGGATCTTTAGTAACAATTTTTGGTCATGGTCGAACACAGATCATGTGTGTACACCATGACCTAGGCCTGTCCCACAGACTGCGGCCTGGTTGGACCTGGAGGGGCGCACAACGTGCTATCCTCATAGTGGTGAAGGGCTACTGCCCTTACCAAGAGCTAAGCAGCACAAGAATGGAGGTGACAGCATATTATTTGGTAATAAGAAATCAGTAATATGACCAGGCCTTACCTGTGTCATAGAAGTGAGGCCTCAGGGCCCACTCGGAAAAGTTCAGCTGCTGTATGTTTACCTCACCCATGCCTACATCAGGATCAATGTAGCGCCGGCAGCACATGTGTGTACGTGCATCACACTGACATGTACGTGTGCTTGTAAGTGCAGTATGTGGAGGCTTACGCATGTGCTGCTATACAATGCACTGGTGTTTATGTGTGCATGTGAGTGCAGTATATAGTGGCCTGCACAAGTGTTGGTATACAGAGTTCTGGTATCTATGTGTACCTATGGCTGCAGTACTTCCTACACGCCTGTTGTATACAGCGTGCTGGTATGTATGAGTGCCTGTAAGTGGTGCAGTACATTGAAGGCTACACACGTGTCTGCATGCAGCGCCTAACGGTGCATGTGTACATGTAGGTTGTACAGTGTATGGAGTCCTGTGAGTTTCATATTGGGAAGCCCAGAGCCTATTGGAGAAGGCGTGTGAAGAGCCCCCCAGACATATTGCTACATTCGTGAGAGGGCGGCACCTCCATAGGGCGTCGTCACTGCTGCACGCAGTGCGAGAAGCAGAAACATAAAATGGTAAAACTACCATTTTATGTTTCTGCTCTCGCACTGCGAGAAAGCAGAAGTGCCTGGAGTGCCTGGTTGGGTGCGGGCGGGTGGGCGGTCCTGCTCGAGGGCAGGGGGGAGTGGCTTGCCCACTGTTGTGGGTACTGACTTTGGTCGGCCCCAGGGCCGACCAACTCAGTCATGCGCACTCTCCCTTTTTCTCTATGTAGGCTGCATGATGCAGCCTACATAGAGAAATGGCCCGGCTGGGGCGCTCTCCGCTGCGCTCACATCGCAACGCTGCCATTGCAGCGTTGTGATTGGCTTAGGGCCGGGAAGGAGACTGCCTGCTGGCTGCTTCCTGTTCCTGCAGGAAAGCAGCAGGAACACGAGGGACATCACACCGGCCAGGAGCGGAGCCGGCACCGGCGGTAAGGTAGGTTTTTATTTTTTTATTGTTATTTAATCCCCACCCGCGAACACCCGCGCCCCCCCTCCCGTGAGCATGCCGGCCGCGGCTATATTGTTGTCTACTTTAAATGAAGCATTTTAATGAAAGTCATAGTCGACTACAGCCTTTTTACCAGCGCAAGAATAATAGACATCTCAAAAATATATCAAGGGCTGAGCTATGTTTGAGGATTGTGTCTAGAGGCAAGGCATCCACATCTTGGTCTATCCCTCGGGACACCAATGATTGTTTTAAATGTGCTTCGGGTTACGCTTAACAGATTCTACACATGTCTAAGCACATTAAAACTAGCAACTGCAGAGGGCACCAGCAGTTAGCAGCTTAAAGTGCAGCCGCGGCGATTTCATCTTATTTTTTAATTTTTGCACAAGCAAAGGACGCGCAAGAACAAGATTTTCGTCTACTGTTCTTGTCGTATTAAGGTGTGTGTGTGTGTGTGTGTGTGGGGGGAGCACGATAAAGGCGTGTTCCACATAGTTTCTAAATCACTGTCTCTAATGTGATCAACTTTAATTTTGGACAGCAATAGCCAACATTGTGTCGGGCCATGTGGGAGGAGGAGTATTGGCTGTGACTACGACTCCCATCATGCTATCGGATACACCCACCTTCCCAGAATGCCCACCCTTCCCTCCTGTGACTCAGCTTCCCTGTGAGGTAGTGTAACAGTGCTGGCAAGTTGGCTGACAGTGGTGTCTTGGTGTTTGTATGAGCAGTACTCCCAACAGGGCCTTGTGCTCCCCACAGCAGAGCCCAGTGTCAGCCATCTTGGCAGTTCTTTTCCACTCCCTGTGCGGTGAGCTTGGTTCAGGGTGGGCTTGATGGGCCATGTGGGATGAGGAGTATTGGCTGTGACCACGACTCCCATCATGCTATCGGATACACCCACCTTCCCAGAATACCCAACCTTCCCTCCTGTGACTCAGCTTCCCTGTGAGGTAGTGTGACAGGTTTGGCAAGATGACTGACAGTGTTTGTTGGTGTTTAGTACCAATGCCTTGCTGTATTTGTTGTTAGGTTTTTACATGTTATGACCTAGTTCTATGTTACTCTGAGATAGCAGCTGTTGCGTTTGTGTAACTGGCATACACATCACAGAATTACTTTTTTCGGGCTTAATTTTGTTTTGCTAACCCTACTTGTTTTCAATGTCCCCTTGGCAGTGATGTGTGTGTGTTGCCACACAATATTGACTAGATTGGTTGTGTACTCACCAGGCTCTGGTATTCCTGGCAATCCATGGATGCCCTCCGGTGGGAGTATGGCCCGCACTTTCTCCTCCCAGGACGTGAAGTATGTTGGTTTTGCAGGAGGGCCACCGCCAGTACGCTGGCTCAAGGCATGGTCTCTGGCTATGAGCTTCTTGACCCTCCTGCGCACATCGTAGTACCTGTTCTGGATGTCATCCTTTGTGCGCAGGCACGGTGCTTGTGCGTTCACCTTGTCGACGATCCTCTCCGTAATCATTCTATACCCTAATGTACTAAGCAAATGCCTTTGTGATCCCTCAATGTGTGTCTCCTGTATGCAGATAATATTAGCTCCTATTGATTGTAATCCAATAGCTACTCTCTGTCTTTTTTAATGTCGTTAAGGCCGCAAATATTGACGGTAAGAATTTTTAACCTAACCATATTGTTTCTTATCCATCCTTACGTGTGATATAATCCTTTCTGTTTTGTTTCTAGTTATGCAGCTTGTGTCCTTATTTCTCATATCACTACCTATATTTATTTTAGATTGGTTCCTATTTGCATCATTTCTGCTCATCCCAGATCTGAGAATCCCCCCTTCCTCCCTCTCCCCCCCCACCCCCCACCATTATGTAGGCAGTCAGGCTCAGTCCTGAGCCTGTGTGATAGCGTCTGACCCATCCTCACCCACGCTCCGTCTCCCTCCCTCTTTCTATATTACTAGCCTTCAAAATCATACTGCCTTTCATTACAACACCAGGTGCTCCCCAAGATCTATCAAAACGTGTACAGACCAGATATCAATTCCACCATAACATTACTTAACCACCTATCATGACCCAAGAGGTAGTAATCAATGTGTATAGGTTAAGTAGCCAATACATCATCTCCCTGAATTCATTATATTCACACTTGATAATTGTTCTCAGCAGTCTTGGACTTCCCCGTTTTCATTTCCTCCAGCGCTTTCTGGGCTTGTACTTCTGAGACAAAGTAATAACACATTGATATATATTAAATAAAATATTATTAAACAAAACACATATAACATTTAACATTATAACCAAAGTAAAACATACATAAGCAAAGAAATATGTTTAAAAAAAATAATTAGCACTAACAACTTCTTAATTAGCGTTTCCCATATATGGAAAACAACTGCCAACAACTAAAAAAAAATTAAACACCAGGACACCACTGTCAGCCAACTTGCCAGCACTGTTACACTACCTCACAGGGAAGCTGAGTCACAGGAGGGAAGGTTGGGTATTCTGGGAAGGTGGGTATATCCGATAGCATGATGGGAATTGTAGTCACAGCCAATACTCCTCTCCCACATGGCCCATCAAGCTCACCGCACAGGGAGTGGAAAAGAACTGCCAAGATGGCTGACACTGGGCTCTGCTGTGGGGAGCACAAGACCCTGTTGGGAGTACTGCTCATACAAACACCAGGACACCACTGCCTGACATCCATAACTTTAACTAGGACTCCCTGCAATGGAAGCATCCTACAGGGGGGATTAGCTGGCCCCTGTGGGAGAAGGTGGGCCTGCAAGTACACCAAATACCAGCAATCCCGCAAATACACACACCTCCACAGCAGGAACAAATACACCTCTTGTGACCACTCACACAAAAACTAAATGCCCTGGCAAGATGCCTGACATATTGGCCAGATGTATGAATTGGCTGCAAGTCACACCAATGCACTTGCCCCCTCAAACCCCTTCACACTGACAGCCATCGCAACTGTATGTATCCTCTCACTGTCTGGGCCTGCAGTGTGGCAGGGGTGCCCCCTGGCCTGGCTGTGAAGCTGTGTGCCCTCTATGACAATTGGGGAGGTGCAGACATAGCACATACCAAAACCCACACCCCAAACCCAATATACACCATTCACAGGTGACACATGAAAGTGAATGGAATGGCCACAACAACATAGCTGACACCGTAGCATGGTGTCATTTACACAAGGCACTGTGGTGATCTGCATTCCACTCCTATATCGTGCAGCATTGATTGCATCCCTCACACAACACTCCCCTCACTGTCATTGACACTTGCAACACAAGGAGTAACCTGGCCTGGGTAGGAGTAGGCATACAACTCTCAGCAGCATAAGTCAAACACACAAACCTCTGGCCCTCTCTCTCATGAGCATGGGATAGTCTGTGATCTGCCGTGGTTAATACCCCTTACCATGGAGGACATTGACCACATAAATGACATCATCACGCACAGAACTCTGCCCCAACATCATCAGCTACGGATAACACCATTCAATCTGTGAAATGATATGTGAACTAGGGACACACAACAAAATAGTATCTTCACAGTGAATGCAGCCATACCATACTGTGACCATGTTGTTCAGACACAACAATGTTACTCACAAATGATGTGCAGTGTCAACTAATGTGTGTGAACGGTTGATGTGTGCAGAAACATTACATACATTGTGTGCCTCTTACACCCACAGGGGATGCTGGGGACCCAGCAAGAACAGAAGACGAATCCCTGCCCCAGACTCTGGATGACCCTGACCTCCCCGGTGTGGCTGCCTCTATGTCCTCTTCGGACGAGGATGAACAACCTGGTACCTCAGGTGTGGCCCCGCTCCCAGCCCCAGCAGCTGCAACATCAGCACACCCTGCCACCACTCCTGGACCATCTGAAAACACCTCAATCACCCCTGCCAACACAGCCAGACCAAGGCAACAGGACAACGACAGCACAGGTACACAGGGCACCCAGGAGCTGATGGACAACAACACCAGTGCCAACACAGACAGGGGCCCAGTGTCGCCTGTGCCTCCCAGGGCAGGTCCTGCCCGTGTGGGCAGGGGTGGTGTGAGGGTGGTCAGGGTGAGGCCACGGCCTGCAGATGGGGCTGGACTGCAGGAAGATCCGCAGTTGGGACGCATCATCGATGCGTACCAGGAAAGCACCGGAGGATTTGGCCAGGTTGTGGGGATCCTCAGGGACATGCAACAGCAGCAGGCTGCACATCATGCCAGAATGGACTCCCACATGTCCCAGGTGGAACAACACATGACCCGGGTGGAACGACACATGACCCGGATGGAGTCCAAAATGGACAAAATAGATGACCTGACGGCGGTGCACAGGGACATACTGACATGCCTCCTCCAGATAGCCAACAACATGACCATACCTCCCTGTGTGCCCACCACATCAGTTGCCACTACATCAGCAACTGCCACAGGGAGGGAGGTGGACTCTGGCGGAGAGTCCTCTGCACCGCAGCAGCCTGCACTTGAGGGTCCCCCGAAGAAGAAGAGGGGTCGTCCGAAGAAGGACAAGTAAGAGACAGATGGCCATGCATACCCACCAGGACGTGACTACCTGTTCTAGACATCATCCAATGTGTGCAAAGCGTTCACCTTGTTGACTGTCGCTAAACTCCCACACATGTGATGGAGGGTCTAAGTTGGACTAATGTTCCAAAGGACTGTGGACTTTACTCTAGAAATTTCATCAATCAACACTACCAACTGCACTGTGAGCTTTGGATTCCTGTTGCACTGTACAGCACTTTTACTAACGTATAACTTACAAACGCATGCATGTAAATAAATTCACTATAACACAATACATGCCTCTGTTGTGACTGAAACTTGGTTTGTGTCATTGAGAGGATGACCTGTGAAAAGATGTCTGTGCATGTGAACTACTACAGCTATGTAAACACAGTCATGTGAGTCATGGTGATGTGACATACATGAGGTAGACACCCCACTACGTCAACACAACACATACTTACCATGCCCATCAAACTCATCATCCTAACTTATGTGAACAGAGAATGCAGTGGGATGCATATATACAACACCCTTCTTGAGTCTGTAGCAAGATGCCCACAGGTACAGCATGCAAATGAATGTTGGATGTGTGGACACAGACAAAGTACATTCCAAAGTGATGCACAGGTTTATTACACCAGCAAAAGTCATAAGTCCTCAACAGATGGGAGGTAACCTCACGTGACAGTGAGCACAAAGTCAGCTACTGGTAAACCATAGAAGTCCAGGGGTGTGTGGCATATCATGGTCAGGACAACGGCAGCCTGCAGTCTGCAACATCAATCTGTGATTTGGGGGTCACACGTGACCAAACAACAGACAAAGGACACTGTGGAGCACAGACATACAATACCATTAGAATCACTGAATGACAGCATACATCTCCAATGCACATGCCAGACACAACGCAGTTACAATCCCAGCACTGTATGTCAGTACATACTCAATAGGAGGACACATTACTGCAAGCAGCCTGTCAATGAGCACACAGACACACTTAAGCAGAAACATTGCAACACCTACACATATCAGCCAATTACAAAACATAGACAACATATCACTGCATACTCACTATCATGTGAAGAAGTTGTTGATGAGCTGTGTTCGTACATCCCCCTCACCCTCATCATCACTGGCAACATGTCCCAGAGCAGGATCCTCCACGGCAGGCGGCTGTTGGTCATCATCATCCAGGATGAGAGGCAACTCCTTCCTCACTGCCAGGTTGTGTAGCATGCAGCACATAATAACGATTTTGCACCTTGTCAGGGCCATATTGGAGGGCACCTCCTGTCTTGTCCAGGCAGCGGAATCTGGTTTTCAGTAGGCCAAATGTCCGCTCTATCACTCTCCTGGTCCGCCCATGTGCCTCATTATAACGGATCTCCGCAGGTGTAACAGGGTTCCTGAGGGGGGTCAGCAACCACGGCTTGTTTGGGTATCCAGAGTCACCTACATACAAACAAACAAACAAACACTCAATGGTCTGGAGAAGTGGGTGGATCTCAAAAGTTGCCAAAACACACAAGGGAAACAGATATTACACACCAACAAGCCAGGCACGCTGGTTCTGCAGCTGTGACATCATGTTTGGTATCCGACTCATCCACATGATGTAAGCGTCGTGTGCCGAACCAGGGAAACGTGCACACACATGTGAGATGGTCATGTCCGGCAGACATACCACCAGGGCATTAACTGAGTGGAAATGTTTCCTGTTCCGGTACGTCTGCTCATGTGCCTGTGGTGGTACCAAAGCAACATGTGTGCCCTATGGAGCCTATGACATGTGGCATTCTTCCCAAAGCATAAAAGTCACTCTTAATCGCAGTGAATTGTCCTGGTGTTGGGAAGTGGATGTACCGGTTCAGGAATAACAACATTGCCTCCAATACATCGCGAAGCACACGACTGAACATGGTCTGTGACATCCCACCAGCACTAGCCACAGTATACTGGAAGGTACCGGTGGCAAAGAAGTGTAGGGCTGCCATCACCTTCACCTTGGGGGTCAGCGCTGATGGATATGTCCGGCCCGGTTGCAAATGTGGTGCCAACTGCTCCGCCAAATCCTCAATTAGTGGCCTGGTGAGGCGGTACCACCGGATGCAGTCACGTTCAGACATGGTTGCAAGGTCTGGGAACGGTCTATGGACAGCTGGTCTCCTGCAGTACATAGGTGAGCAAAGAAAGTTTGTCAGTGACCCTACATATGTGGCAATGACCATGCACAATATCACATGCAACTTCAGAACAAGACACAATAACGTGTTGTGTGTGCTGCTGTCAGCTAGGTGCCCCTCACATAACATCTCAGCTCTACATGTTTACACAACAAGTGCTAAGCTGTGCTGTGAACAATCAATGTGGTCTCTCCCAGTACATCATCACACATGTCACGTACCCAAAACACACCTCAGTGACTAGGAGGACAAATGTGTTACCCACATGACAGGTGTTTGTCTGTCACACACACAACAGTCTTGTATTGGCACAAGGGCACTGACATCATGTAGCATCTGATGTACATGTAACAACACACCCACAAAACACACATGATGTGCTACCAGATTGTTTCACAGGCAAAACATGGATGCCTGTGACAAACAGACACAACAGCGACTCACATGTCAAAATCACATGGATGGTGATGACGATTGCCAACTCCCACAAATAATCAGAGACATGTGTGTAGCACATTACGCACATACTCTGTGTCAACACCACAATGTTAGCTGTGGGACACCCAGTGACACACAGTCCTTTTCACCCATGAGTGTATGTAACATGTCAGCACACAATGGGCACCTAGAACTGTGTACATGTCTCGGGGTGTCATCTGCACAGTTGTAAATGACAGTGGTGATGTGCATTATACACAATGGTGTCTGTCCCCATCACACCATGCAAAGCCTGGGAGTGTGTGCCACTAAGTGCAACATACAATATCCTATGTGGACCCACATACTCACACAGGTAATACATCTGAAATGTCACATCATACACTGTGTGACAGGCTGTTTATATGTTGTAGAGCAACTGAGTCCATGGTAAGGTATTGTGTGTGTAGCTTCACTGAGCAATTGCCTGCAATGGTGACAGACGCGGGTGACTTGTCAAAAGACGTGTCGTCCACCTAGGGACCGATCCGTGCACACGCCTATGCTATTGACTGCAATGGTGTCCGATGTGTGTGAGTATTCAAAAGACGCGTCGTACACTTACGGACCGAGCCGTGCGCACGCCTATGCTATTGACTGCAATGGTGTCTGATGCGTGTGAGTATTCAAAAGACGCGTCGTACACTGACTGACCGAGACGTGCGCACGCATAGGCTATTGACTATCATGGAGACAGACGCGGATGAAATGTTAAAAGACGCGTCGTAGTCTTACAGACCGAGCAGTGCACACGCCTATGCTATTGACTGCAATGGTGTCCGATGCATGTGTGTTTTCTAAAGACCCGTCGTCGACCGAGCCGTGCGCACGCATTGGCTATTGGATGTAATGGAGACGGACGCGGATTTGAACGTTGTACGAATCGTGTTCAAATAAAATTCAGTTGGCTTCCTACAACAATCTATCCACAGCAATGGGGTGATGTAGTTGAATTTTTGAACGATGCAGGAGGCGTGTACGTGGCGTACAATGCAATTTATTGGTCAACTTCATAACATGCAAACGTGTCGGACCTATCATTTAGGTCGCCTGGGACAGATTCAGCTCTGCAGCACAGATATAAGACTGTCTGTTCCCCAGAGACTTCACTTGCCTGCACCAACTGCCACAGCATTACATCTCCGCTACCACTGCTGCTGTCTCTGCATCAACTGCCTTCAAGAATGGCACGTACTGTGGAGAGAGCCCCAGCCTTCACAGAGGAGGAGAACCAGGCCCTGCTGGACAGCCTCCTTCCACAGTACGGCAAGCTGTATGGGAAACCAGGAGAGCAGGTGAGTGCGCAGTCCACTGTCTTCCTAATCGTGCATGGAGTCTGACTAGCACTACTAGCATTGTGTTCACCAGTGGCAAGCATGCTCACTGAGTATTTGGAACTCCCAAACTTTGTGGATACTATTACTGTACAGGTGCAGTGAGGTCAATGTGTACATTTTATCTCTTGTCTGACTCTTCATGCTCAGTTTTCAGTTTGTTGATGCAGGCTTGCACACAGGACAAATGCCCATGACCATAGTTGCTCAACCTGTATACATCATATTCCCTTGTGATAACAACATGAATGGCAAAATGTGTGATGTACAAACATGTTGCATGTGTAGTAATGGTGTCTTACTTTGTCATCCTTACAGGTTGATGCCCATCACAAACAGGGAATCTGGCAGACCATCGTCCGGGCAGTGCGATCAGTGGGGGTCTACAAGCGCCGCATCCGCAACTGTCAGAAGAGGTGGCAGGACCTTCGTGGCTGGACCAGGAGGATCGCCAGGGTCCAGCTGAAGCTGTCGCCTCCACGCCTACGGGGCGGAGGACGGAAACTGACCCCCCACATGCTGAGGATTTTGACGGTGGTCTTTCCTGACCTGGATGGGCAGTTGAAGGCCAGACAGCAGCAAGGAGGGGGTAAGTTCATCCCTTTCTGGTGAACTATGGCTAGCATGCTAATTGCACTCCCTCAGCCTCCTAACACCCCCACAGTTCATGTGTCTACTGAGACAACACTGATGTGGACACATTTGGTGAATCCCCATTCTCATCTGCTGACCAGGTGTGGGCCTTTTGGTCTCTGAGTAGTGTCACTAGTGCTGTGTGCCCTTGCTGTTGTCCAGGGATAATGTTGGGGCCGGCATCTGCTACAGGTGCCTCGTTCTGTGCTTCATGAGTGTGGCAATTGCCTGACATGTGTCTGCACATAGACAGATGTCTGACATGTACTCTGTGTGTGCAATACAAAGGTGTTGTAATTGATGATCTGGGGCACCATAAGTGTCGGAGGTATTTAGCAGACACACACATGCATCATGTGATACAAATGTTGGTGCCTCTGGAGAATGAATGTCACGGTTGTGACACATGCATAGCCACCTGCCTACTGTTCTGGTCATCACCTGTTGCACATGGACCAGGACAGGTATGCCAACTCCGCACAGATGAGACACTTGGACCTCCCAATCCTGGCTGTCAGCCAACAATGTGAGCATTCTGACAAGTGCAATGGGGTGTCTGCCTCTGTGTCATTGTGGACTGGCATAGCTTCTTTGACTTCAAGAGTGTTACAATGTTCGTGATGGCTTGCCTCATGATATGTGGCTGTTGTATCAGCCCATGGGGCAAACCATAGGTATGTAATTACTTGAGTGTGCCTAATGGTGGATTCAAAATTAAAGTGCAAACTGCTTCACTTTGTTCCCGACAGGCTGTGATGTGTCCATGTTTACTGATTTGTGTTAGCACAAACTCACATGTCTGATTTGGATACTGTGTGCTCATCTGATTCTTGGTGATGTGGGTAGCAGGGGCTGTACATGTGTACTTGAGAGCTTTAGAGTTTGCATTGCCCGCTACTACATTGGTGTGACACACTGCACACTGTTGGTTTCTGTATGCCCTGCCACGGTGACAGGAGACAGTACAGACTCATTGGCCAGACAGGCCTGTGGCATGGTGTGCCTCATGCAAATCAGGATACTGCAGTGCTGTCAGTTGTCCTGCATGCACTCCATTGTAGCATTGACATCATGACATGAGGCCATCATGGTGTCTGGGGATGGAATCATATCCATCATGTCAAAAGTGACTTTGGCCATCCCATTTCCAGACACATGTACAGAGTCACTGGAGAGAGAGGTGATGTGTGTAGTGACACATTACACTCACAAGCCTTGCAGATCAGACACCTGGCAATTTGTGGGGCATGTTTGCACATATACATAGTGACATCATACATGCACCAGACGGATATGTTCATTACCAGGATGGGTACTTGGGCCATGATTGACTGGCAGGCTGACAAGTGTCTGGTTCACATATGTGCCAGTCATTTCAGCAATGCTCATCAGATGATGCCAGGGCTTGCTCTGTGATGTGCTGCAATTACAGTCATGTGTCAGGTCAATACAGGTGACTAGTGTGAGTCTGCTTTTCTTCATTGTTTGCAGCAGCATTGACGACTACTGGAGGGGACAGCTCCACGGACCAAGAGGAGCCGCAATGCCAGACTGGGTCTTCCGTGGAGGAGTTGGAGGGACCCAGTGGCACAGAGGGTGAGGGGAGCCACACCAAGGAACACTCCGCTACAACCACCACAGCTGAGGAAGCATCCAGTTCCAATGATGACTCCCTTGTGGAGGCGGGTGTCAGCAGACCCAAGACAACAGCTGGCACATCTGTCCCAGCCACCACCACCATCTCCACCCTCCCAGCTGCTCCCATCCCTGATGTCCGTGGAGGCTCCCGTGTTTGGGAGCGTGTCTCCTTCAGTCCAGGCACCGCACCCCCTGCCGCCGTATCCCCTGCTGCCCTGAGTGTGGAGTCTGTGGACCTGCTTAAGCAGATCCATGTAGGGCAGACATCAATGCTGAGTGTCCTCCATGCCCACACCGGTCTGTTGACACAATTGGTGTCCTTCATGGAGGGCATCTCAGCCAACATGTCTGCCCTACATCGGACCAATCAGTCCATGGCTTCCTCGCTGACGGCAGCAGTGTCCCTCCTCCAAAAGTCCCTCACCCCTCCCACCTCTGCCCCATCCACAATCCCCACTTCCCTACCTACCCAACGCACACTCACACAGGCACAGGCACACACATCATCAGACCCAAGCACCACACAGCAACGCAAGACAAAGTCTAGACGCGCAAGCACGCACACTCCGGGGACTGACAGCACACACACAGGGGATAGGGCACAGACACACAGACAGGCATCCACAACCACTCCGCAGTCCTCAGATACCTCTCCCTCCAAAACCCCTTCCCTTGCCTCACCTGCAACACCCTCTTCCCACCAACTCTTCCTCTGTGACCTTGGCCTCTTCCCCAGCGCTCCATCTGATCCCACTCACAAGGGGAAGAGGCGGTCACCACGCACAGAGGGTAGTTCCCCTGCCACATGGACACCCTCCCCCAGGCGCAGGGACACTGAGGCCCCCATCCGCAAATCCCCCAGGAAGAGGAGGAGCAAGAACCCTCCCCATTCATGCACCACCACCACACAGTCTCCGTCCTCCAGCACCAAGCCCACCACTCCTATGGTTCCCCCGCCACACCCTGCCCCAGGTTCCCCCACACACAGATACACCATCCCCAAAATGATTAGGCCCTCCCCCCCCTGCCACATGCACTTCACCCCCCACTTCACACCCTCAGCCTGTTCCTGCAACTGCTGTGGAGTCCGTGTCCCCCCCATCTGTCCTGCCTACTTCACCTTTGCCCCAAGACACTCCCTTTGACTTTGGCACTGCAGTGGAGACCCCCTCCACCCCGTCTGACTTGGGCACTGCTGTGGTGACAGTGCCCACTGTGTCAGACACCTCCACTGCAGTTGCCACTGACACTCCTGCACCCACCACCCCTCACCTGCCCCATACTGCTATCCCCTGATCCTGTCCCTGCGGTGCCTGGCCTGACCCTATGTATGCCCCTTCAAGGGGAGATGTCCCCTGGCTGTAGCAGTGCAGGCGAGCAATGTGGGGCAGTCATTTCTGTTGCTCACCTAATGGACAAAATTAATGGACTGGCCATGGGCCTTTATGTTCTCCTTGGTTTCACCACATCAATGATTTAAAGCTGAATAAAGCAAATTTCTTTTGAAATCTGGTTTTGCATATGATGTTGTTAATGTGTATCCTGAGTTGCAGTTGTGATACTTGTAATATAGCTAATGATTGTTTTTCGAATGTGATGGACTCCATGTGGTCCCTGGTATCTGAGTCCTATTACAGTATGTATCCATGTCATCCTTTGCTGCAATTGGAGTTTATCATGATCCATGAAATTGGGCACAGGGAGCCTCACAATTCCTTTGCTGTGTCACATCTTTGGCTTGCACTGTTGCACTTATGTCGTGCTTACACTTGTGCACAAAGTCATTTCTTAAGACAGTGGGCACTTCTACACTGGACATGCAGGTTTTAGCTAAAATGGTGACCAAGTCATCTGTGGTTTCAGTGCAACTTGCCATACATGTTAATTGAGTATGTGCAGATGACTTGCATACCATCCTGTACACAGTCTGATATGACCAGGGCTTTCAGTGTGCTCTAATTGTTGGCTCACTAACCACAATTTATGCAGACATGACAGGGCCCTGCACAGACTACTTTTTGCACACCTGACCTTCCACAGGAGTGGAGTCACCTCATGGCAGTGTGTCATTCCGTGAAATTGCCTGAGCCCATGGGGTATGTTCTGTGAGCATGTCTCTGTGTGTTCCCTTCCATTTTTCTACACAGCCTGTATTCCCTACAGATGTCCCTGTCTGTGATGCTTGATGAGTTGTCCTGTGTTCATCCAAGATTTTTGCCCTGTATTTACTGGGATGTAGGTGAATGGGAAACTACTGTCCATTGGCGTGTCATCCCGCAGTGTGTTTGTTGTTAGGGCCTGGGAGGTGGCCAAATGGAAGTGTGACATATTTAGGATTTGCAAAGGCAGTTTGGTGTTTCCAACATCAAGTTGATTTCCCTATGTGGTATCTTTCTGTGACTGGGTCACTTGTATGTGTGTGTGGCTGCTCCCACTGCTCAGATTCAAAGCTGCACGGTTTGAAGGTTTCAACATGTGTTCTTTGTGGCTCTCCTTGTGTTCCTCATTGTTCTGGGACTGTGGCAGGGATTCCAATTATTCTGATACATTTCACGTCAGGCACATGTACCGAATACTGTGCTGTGTGGCAGACATTCACAAGGGTTTTTAACTGGCCATGTGTGACAAGTTTGTGCACCTTGGATCCCCCCACCACCCCTGGTATTGTCATGGTGCATGTGCAATGTCCCCAGTCTATGTGGGATTTGCAGATGCACATTGGTGCTGTTCACGGTGTGTGGTGTTGGGAGTGTCCTTATGTGAGTTGTGGCATGGCTATGCCCCTACCTACATTTTGCCCTTGGATTGCAGGCCATGGCCAATGATTTGTGTTTGAGTAAGTGTGAATGTAATTGGTGTGTCAAGACACATGACCCAGTGTGCGCAGGTGACTATGGTCCACAGTAGGGGCAACATCCCAATTTGTCTTTACAGAGGGGTTATCATGCAGGCTACTGTCACCTCAATGTCGGGTCCTTGAGGGTACAGATGGTGTGGGTCTGTCTCTTGCTGTGTTGGTTGCTGTTCCACCCAGCTGGTGTCACCTGAGTCTTTTGGGATCCCACTCATCTAACGATGCCGTCTTGCCCACAGAGGGGTAGCCAATTCATGATTTACTTTTTTTTTGCACTGTACACACATATGTGTGATTTGAGTGCAGCACGCCATCATGTGTTGCATACCAGCCTGGGTACACTGACACACACATATACATGTTGTGTTTGACATACAGTGTGAGTCAGCCTGTTTGTGTTTGTGCATCTGCACCAATGCATTGGTATGCCTTTTGTGTGCCATTGGCTGGATCTTGTTTGGAGGTTCTCCACTGCTATCCCTGTGTCTCCTACAACATCATTCAGCACCTTCATCATGATTGGTATGTCCCAGTGGTGCCATGGTGTGTGACTGTGTCACCTCACATCTGCAGTCTCCACAGGATACCTTAGTTTGTGTGTCTGTCCCTGCAGATATATGTGTATGCATTCTGATGCTCACTTCTTATATAGTCTAATTGCACACAGGAGCATTGTCAGCCCCCATCGGCAATGGTTGTCTGCACATGGCCGAGTGTATATTTGTAAGACACAAAATTCTTTCCGTCAACAGATCTATGTGTGTTTGGCACACAACCACTACTTTGCCACTACATTGCTTGTTGCGTACGGGCCAGGTATGATACCTGGTGTATTGAAGAGGCAGCATGATTTGTGACCACACTCACCTTTTGGACACTGTAGTGCTGGTGTGTTTAGACCCCATTACCATACTGTTCCTGATGTGCTTGATTATTGAACGCCATAATCACCTTTTGGTCACTGTAGTGAGGGGGTATTTAGTCCCCATCACCAATATGTTCATGTTATGCTTGATTTCTGAGCCCCAAATTCACAATTTGGTCACTGTGGTGAGGGAGGGGCTATACCCCATTAGCACCTTTTTCATTTGAGTTTGCATTTTTAACCCCTTAATCCCATTTTGATCACTGTGGTGAGTGGGGGTTTAGACCCATTACCAATATGTTCATGATAGGCTTGATTTCTGAGCCCCAAATTCACAATTTGGTCACTGTAGTGAGGGGGGGGGGGGTTAGACCCCATTGCAACACTGTTACGGTGACAACTGTGTGTTTAACCCTCACATTCACCTTTTGGTCACAACGGTGATGGGAGGACATTATGTGTTCCCTTTCATTGTCACAGTTGCAGGCAGTTAACACACAATATACAATCTTGACATGATGGTAGGGGTGGTGTGTTTGTCCAGCAACACCTATGGGTGAGGAGTACTGGTAGTGATGGGCATCCCCCCTCTCTGAGTAGGGACTGCTGGTAGTGGGATAAATCCACCCCCTATGGGTAGGGACTGCTGGTAGTGGTAGGTATCCACCCCCTATGGGTAGGGACTGCTGGTGGTGGTAGGTATCCACCCCCTATGAGTAGGGACTGCTGGTAGTGGTAGGTATCCACCACCCCTATGGGTAGGGACTGCTGGTAGTGGTAGGTATCCACCCCCCTATGGGTAGGGACTGCTGGTAGTGGTAGGTATCCACACCCTATGGGTAGGGACTGCTGGTAGTGGTAGGTCTCCACCCCCTATGGGTAGGGACTGCTGGTGGTGGTAGGTATCCACCCCCCGATGAGTAGGGACTGCTGGTAGTGGTAGGTATCCACACCCTATGGGTAGGGACTGCTGGTAGTGGTAGGTATCCACCCCCTATGGGTAGGGACTGCTGGTAGTGGTAGGTATCCACACCCTATGGGTAGGGACTGCTGGTAGTGGTAGGTATCCACCCCTATGGGTAGGGACTGCTGGTGGTGGTAGGTATCCACCCCCTATGAGTAGGGACTGCTGGTAGTGGTAGGTATCCACCCCCCCCTATGGGTAGGGACTGCTGGTAGTGGTATGTATCCACCCCCCTATGGGTAGGGACTGCTGGTAGTGGTAGATATCCACACCCTATGGGTAGGGACTGATGGTAGTGGTAGGTATCCACCCCTATGGGTAGGGACTGCTGGTGGTGGTAGGTATCCACCCCCCTATGAGTAGGGACTGCTGGTAGTGGTAGGTATCCACCCCCCTATGGATAGGGACTGCTGGTAGTGGTAGGTATCCACACCCTATGGGTAGGGACTGCTGGTGGTGGTAGGTATCCACCCCCCTATGAGTAGGGGCTGCTGGTAGTGGTAGGTATCCACCCCCCCATGGGTAGGGACTGCTGGTAGTGGTAGGTATCCACCCCCCCTATGGGTAGGGACTGCTGGTAGTGGTAGGTATCCACCCCCTATGGGTAGGGGCTGCTGGTAGTGGTAGGTATCCACACCCTATGGGTAGGGACTGCTGGTAGTGGTAGGTATCCTCACCCTATGAGTAGGGACTGCTGGTAGTGGTAGGTATCCACCCCCTATGGGTAGGGACTGCTGGTGGTGGTAGTTATCCACCCCCCCTATGAGTAGGGACTGCTGGTAGTGGTAGGTATCCTCCCCCGCTATGGGTAGGGACTGCTGGTAGTGGTAGGTATCCACCCCCCCTATGGGTAGGGACTGCTGGTAGTGGTAGGTATCCACACCCTATGGGTAGGGACTGCTGGTATTGGTAGGTATCCACACCCTATGGGTAGGGACTGCTGGTAGTGGTAGGTATCCAACACCTATGGGTGGGGACTGCTGGTAGTGATAGACATCCAACACCTATGTTTTGGGCACTGCTGGTGGAGAAGGATACCCTCCCCCTATGTGTGTGTTGCATTTCGTTGGTTTGGTTCGTGAAGTTTGTTTGTGTGGTGGGTATCTGACTTACCGTCTGCGACGTACGCGTCGGTTCCTGTTGTTGATCCGGTCATAGATGTACAGTACAGGGATGACCTGCGCGATCGGATTCATTGTTGGTTCGTCTCGTAGGCGTGGGTCGTTGGTTCGTCTCGTCGGCGTTGTGACTTGGTCCGTCTCGTAGCCGTGGATCATCTTTTGGCGGGAATAGGACCTGAAATACTGTTGTTCCAGATGCCGAGACGTGCTGGAGGTGGTGACGCGTTCGGCGCGTAGGAAATACACATCGTACTTGCCTGTCCGGAAACTACTGTTGTTTTGCCTCCGTGCGACTCGTTTCAGCGTTTACGGATCCGGCTCTTATGGGAACTGTAGCTGGGATCGGAGCGTACGGCTCGTTCAGATTTTGGACACGTTTGCGCATCGTACTTCCTTGCCCGGATGGACCTGCTGCCGGAACGTGTCGTTCGGAAGGTAAGCCTATGAGCGGCTCTTTGAGATCATACCGCGCGAGATCGGAATCGACCCCTAAGTGTGGAATATGCAACTAACAGTAGTTTTGCATACCAAGTAAAAAAACTAATTGCACTGGCCTATGTCCCAGTAACTGAGGTAACAGAACACTATAACCTCCTAATAGAAAGCCCCTACTATAAAAAAAATGAAGAAAAACTAAGCCCACTTTTAGATTACTTCGAAGATACCTGGGTGGGAAGACTCCACAGATCAGGCCACAGAAGACTGCCCAAATTCCACATTCCATGGTGGAATGTGTACTTGAGCATACTAAACAAACAAGCCAAAACTAACAATGCTGTTGAAGGATGGCATAATGCCTTCCAATCAACAACAGGGAGAGGGATACCTACCCTACATAAACTACTCCAAGCCCTCCAAAAAGAACAAAGTTATCAGGAACTTAGAATGGAACAATCTGTGACCAAAATAGGCCCTAAACTCACCAAGCAAACCAAACAAATGTACTAATTACTACAAAGTCAGGTAACACTATACCCAACTACAAGAGGCCTAGAATACCTATCACTAATAGCTAAAACGATACTGTAAATTACTAATCTAAAATAATTAGAATTAGCTTTCTTACAAAAACAAACTAGACTGTACATATAATTTTTCTTAACTTTGTAAAATATAAATAATTTGTCATATATATTTAATTTAATAATATAAATATATATTGACATCTTAATTACATTTTATAAAAAATAACACATATATAAAACATTTTCCTGAACATTGCCCTCCCACAATTATAAAATAAATTACTTACAGTTTCTGTAGCTGAAGAAAACGTAATCCAAACATCATTAATCCATCCAGGTATCTTTCAATCCAAATTAATGTTAAAATTAACCCCCCAAAAAATGTAAAAATACAACAGGTCCAAAAGGTAACTGCAGGGTCGATAAATCCAACGGAATTAAACCATAAAAAAAAATATTTCTTAAAAAAAGAAACGCTCCAGGAAAACCCGAAAAATTAAGAAAGTGTTAAATAAATATTAGTATTAAATACTAATACACACTTCTTTATAAAAACGCTATCCTCTCCAAATCGCGATTCCCATAATGAAACCTGTAAAAATAGAAATAAACATACCCACCCACACAAACATACACTATAATAAATCACATGTAAAAACACTTTAGTTACCATATATACACATTTCTATACATATCCTCCCCTCTGTACACTAGGCCTCCAGCACAAACTCCCGACATCTCATTAAAACATAACTAACAACCAAAACACACCAAAAACACAATAACCTAACACTACACATACTACCTACCACCTAACTACATTCAAATACAAGTAAAAACTTAGGGGGGTGATTAGCATAGCGGGCGCCCGCCAAAAGTCGCCGCCCGCATGACTTTTCCCCCCGCCACATTAAGATGGCGGGGGGGACCCCAGGGGACGGGAAGACCGTCCGCCGGTTTTCCGCCGGTCGACCAGTCAACCGGGCGGAAAAGGGGTTATATATGGTGGCGGTGTCTGCTAGACACCGCCATCCATATTAGCATGGGAGCGGGAAGCAGCCTTTCCGTGGCGCCACTGAAAGGTTTGCGGATTTTGCTTCCGGGGGCCCGTTGCGGGCCCCCAGGGTATTGGGGGGTGCACATTGTCATGGGCATGGTGGCAGGCACCTCGCGGTGCCTGTCACCTTGTGCATGACGATGCACACAGTGCATTCCCAGCATTGTGGCGGGCGGTGCTGTGAGCACCGCCCACCACAATGCTGGGAATGGAGGATGCCACCGCCACGGTGGCGGTGGCATCCTAATCACCGGTGCGGGACCGCCTCACCACTGGCGGCCGGTCCCAGCACCGCTAGGGTGGCGGGCGGACAAAAGTCCGCCCGTCATCCTAATAGGCCCCTTAGTTTAAATTAAGAAAATTACACTTACCTTGTTCGACGCGACGCAGCATCTAACCGCGAGCTTCTCCCCTGTGAAATGACCCAAAACAACAGTAAGCGGTTACAAAATAGTACCTGTAAAACAAAAATGGCTACTTAAATAATAAAACACATACCAAATAATGTCACAACATATAATACAGTAATAAATAAATAACTTTTATATTTTCTAAAAATGTTACAATATTGCAGTAATATGTAAAAAATAAATGAACATTTTTTCTACTTTGTAAAACTATAATAATAATTAATATAAAATATATTAATAATTATTATAATTACTTAGGGGCCTATTAGGATGGCGGGCGGACTTTCATCCGCCCACCACCCTAGCGGTGCTGGGACCGGCCGCCGGTGGTGCGGCGGTCCCGCACTGGCAATTAGGATGCGGTGGCATTACCCCATCCAAAACATTGTGGCAGGCGGTGCTCACAGCACCGCCCGCCACAATGCCCAGGCTGCACCTTGTGCATTTGCATGCACAACTTGGCAGGCACCGCGCGGTGCCTGCCACGTTGCTGCATGCAAATGCAGAGAGTACCTATCCTTGTGCACCCCCACACCCCCAACACCCTGGGGGCCACAGCGGACCCCAAATGCAGAGATCCGCATGCCTTTCCATGGTGGCATTCCCGCCATGGAAAGGCTGCTCTCCGCCTGTATGCTAATATGGATGGCGGTGTCTTCCAGACACTGCCACCATATCAAGCCCCTTTTCCGCCCGGTCGACTGGTCGACCGGCGGAAAACCGGCGGACGGTCTTTCCATCCGCCGAGGTCCCCCCCGCCATAGTAATATGGCGGGGAGGAAATGGGTGGCGGGCGGTATATAATGGCGGGCGGATCGCCACCGCCATACGGGCGGTGGCGATCCACCCGACATTATAATGAGCCCCTTATTTCTTTGTATCATTTACAATGCTTATCTAAAAATACCTAAAAATGTATAAAATGTTAAATAAAAACTTACCTTTTGAAAAACATGTTTGTATAAAAATTAACAATGTAATAATTAATATTATAAATATTTCATATATTAATAATATTAATAAAAATATATATTACATGTTCAAAAAAATTAACAAGTACCAATGTAATTTTTTGGGGCAAAATATGTATAATATGATATTGTTTAATTAAAATAATATATATATATTTACTAAATGTTAAACTGTAAAAATATATGTCAAAACTAATGTATGTTACACAAATGTAATAAACTAAAATGTCAAAAAATGTTTTCTGCTACAAAAGATAAATACTTGTCTTCTAAAATATAAAAATGTTAAAAACATGTATGTTTACAAATATAAGATATGTGAATAAACATATATCCCACTTATTTTTTCGCCCCAAAACAAAAATGTGTATGTATTTTGTATATTTCCTCACTTGTATATAATTGCCTTAATAAAATGTTTTTTTACCCTAAGTATTTTATTAAAAAATAAAAATCATTTAAACATTAAAAAGTGTTATTCTTTTTCTATTAAGTTATTATTATTTAATATTTTCCTTGAATGTATATTTTAATGGAATGTATAATTTTTTTTAACTAATATATATCCTCTCAATATATGATTATAATTATTATAATTGTAAAGATAATATAAAATGTTACACATTTCCACCACTACTAGAAATTATAAAAACATTTTAAATTCACACACCTATAAACATATATAATATAATATTTCTACACCAATTAGTATAAAGTAAATTTATGTGCTCTACACTACACATAAACATTTACTATTCCCACTACAATTAATATACACTGAGGGAAGTTACTCAACACTTAGGGGCCGATTCCGATTCAGGCCGGAAATCACTCCGACCGAGCCGGACCCGGAGAGATTTCCGACCGAATCGGACTCTGACAGCCCGACCGAACGAGTACGATGCGTACGCATGCAATCGGACTCGCTCGGTCGGACTCCCATTGAAGTCAATGGGAGCCGGTCGTACAACGCGTACGCGGGCTCCCATTGACTCAATGGGTGCGAGGCGAGCAAGGGCGCCCCCTACAGTGGGTACGCGTCGATGCGAATCGCGCCGTACATGCACAGGTAGGGGGGACCCATGGGTCCCCCCCGTGTGCGACTCGCGCGGCTACGCGTACAGGGGGGTCCGACACGGACCCCCAAAGTCCGGCTCCGACTGCCCTTTGGAGCCGGACGGCGCGAGTCTGTCGGACTGCTCGAGGCACGCATCGTACTTGCCCGGCCGGGGAACGTCTCCATTGCGCGCTGCGAGTCGTGTCCGTGCGAGTCGGTCGGAGCGGGTCGGACCCGCGTACGAGTCGGTCGGCGATTTCGCATGCGCTCGCATCGTACTCGCTCGCCCGGACGCACGTACGAATCGGTCGGAAAAGAGGGCTCCGAATCGGATCCGGTTAAGCCGAATCCGATTCGGTGCCCTACCGGCCGATATCGGAATCGGCCCCTAAATATATATATTTTACTATTCCCACTAAAGTTAGTAATAAGTCAGGTAAGGTGAAGGACACT
Source organism: Calotriton arnoldi (assembly GCA_963921515.1). NCBI lineage: Eukaryota > Metazoa > Chordata > Amphibia > Caudata > Salamandridae > Calotriton > Calotriton arnoldi. Next base: position 116,731 of record CAWUFW010020092.1, read on the forward strand.
AAACTTATATAAATTACTATTCCCACTCCAATTAGTATTAAGTCAGGGAATATGCTGGACACTAAACTTATATATTTTACTATTCCTACTACAATTAATATATACTCAAAGAAGGTGCTGGACATTAAATAGATATAATTTACTATTCCCACTCCAGTTAGTATTAATTCAGGGAAGGTGCTGGACACTAAACATATCTAATTTACTATTCCCACTGCAGTTAGTATTATGTCAGTGAAGGTGCTGGACACTAAACAAATATAATTTACTATTCCCACTCCAGTTACTATTAATTCAATGAAAATGCTGGACATTAAAGATATATAATTTACTATTCCCCCTCCAGTTAGTATTAATTCAGGGAAGGTGCTGGACAATAAACATATCTAATTTACTATTCCCACTCCAGTTAGTATTATGTCAGGGAAGGTGCTGGACACTAAACCAATCTAATTTACTATTCCCACTCCAGTTACTATTAATTCAAGGAAAATGCTGGACATTAAAGATATATAATGTACTATTCCCACTCCAGTTAGTATTAATTCAGGGAAGGTGCTGGACACTAAACCTATATAATTTACTATTCCCACTCCAGTTAGTATTAATTCAGGGAAGGTGCTGGACACTAAGGGGTCTATTAGGATAGCGGGCGGAGGCACCACCGCGGCGCTGGCAGGGCGGAAAAATGACTTTTTCCGCCCGCGAGCAGTGGCCCTCACGCCCGCCATATTAGAATGGCCAAAGATAGCTCAATTCCCGTCCGCCGCTGTGCAACGCAAACTGCCATCACAGTGCGCCCGCAACCGCGGCAGTGGGAGCCAATGGAGACACACCGTCGTGCGGAATGACGTCCGCTCCGGTCCACAAATTAGGATGCTCCAAACAACCAGTCGCACCTCAGCGGAGAAACCGCCCAATCCTAGATGGCGGAACCTTCGACAGCGGAGCGCGAAACCAGAGTCCCAGTCCACACCGCCCGGACACGACCGCTATGGACCCAGCCCTACACATTTTCCCGGTGCTGTACCTGATACATCACCAGCAAATCATGGACCGCCGCGGACGCCGCCGCAGGTACGCAATAACACAACCCCACACACAACCACAAAACACAACCCATGGACTGGCACAGGGTCCCTAACCACATCAGATACCCTGGTGGGGACAGGAACACATCCCCAAGTGCACACACACATGACCCACCTGCCACCAATACACCCCTCCGCATCCAGGTCAGACATTGACTGCAATCGTGCAGCAATGTCACAGCCACTGTTGTATACTTTATAGGGTGTCCATAAACGGGCTTTCTAGAATCATGTCCTTATATAGGCATAAAATCCCAGACCTTATTTAGGCATAAACCATGCACTCCAAATACAGGCATGGATTCCGGCATCCGTCCACCCTAGCGTCTCAACGAGTCCATGAAAAAAAACAGACCCTTAGGCTGCGGTAGTTTCCCTTGCCCAGGACTATTGATTTCTTCAAGGACTCATATATTATGCATGAACCATTATTCCTTAGGGGTTCATTCATGACGTCTTTCGCTGTCCAACTCACGTCAATGCTAACAGTTTCAGGTATAAATATACCTTCCCAAACCCCTGTAAATCAGAGGAGACCTCGACTTCAGAGGAGCCCGTTTCCCAGCTGGACGCACTGAGAAGACGCTGTCATTCCTGCACGCAGAGAGTCCAGCTTCCAGTGATCTAACTTCCCTTGCGGGTGTTGGAGTTCGAGTCCGGAAAGAGATTCCTACCTCTCTCATTCTTCAGGTATGGAGCAGACTAGAACCTAGAGGGACTCTTGGCATACTAGACTCTTGGCATACTAGGCGTAACTTACTCTTAGTATACTCTAGTCAGGAATACAGCACCTACTTCTACTTCTCCCTACACTTAGGATAGGTTAGGTACACTGGGGTAGAACTAGGCTAGAAACGCATCGTATGAGTACTCACATTCTTAGGCTGTGTCATTTTATGTAAATGCATATATGCTGAAAAGATAATGCTAACGCAGTATTATTTATTTCTACTGCTCACTCTGTACATTATTTATCTCGCATACTGTCTTGTGATCGTAACAGCACATCTAACTTACACCAGAAACAAGACTGTTCAATAAGCCTTTTTATTGAAACGCCCGTCTGTTATTTCTGTGTAACTTTGAGAGTAACTAGACATGCACGACTGAGCTGAGTGAAATAGTTATCTATTGTTTCTACGACTCTGGGACACGTTCTGATTCTGTAAGGGAAACACAGTGGTCATGTTTTGCGGCTGCCAGAAACTACTCCCTTCTTGTCGTCAAGAAGTTTCTAGTGGCCTCTGAGCTAGCTGGCACAAGTAATTAAGTTTAATATACTCGATAGGGACATACCGACCTGAGTCCTATGTCAAACCTATAGGATATATTATTCCAATGCGCAGAGCCTATTAGGGAAATAGGAGCTACACTACACCACGTCACCGCAGCGGTGAAGACAAGGGAATACATGTGCACAATGCAGAAGGCTGGGCCAGCTCCAGGCATGGGCAGGGCACAAAGACCACAGGGCCACAACTCCACCCTCCACAGACTAGCCCCCCACTGAAGGGACATGCCATGTGCCCCCCCTGTGCACCCCATGCACAACAACAAGCCAGGTGACACCACACCCTGCACCACACACAAAACAAATAAGGACACAGCCACAGCAGGAGTGGCTGCACAGGAACACACAGCACAGAAGCACAGGGCCAGGGCTGCACACACACCACAACAACACCACACCCATGGCAAGTAAACTCAGTACTAGCACCAAATGGACACACACACATACAAGGAACAAACATCTCACTGGACACACAGCCTGCCAAGTCACACACACATACCCTACACTGACACACAGACACATACACAGACCACATGCCACCAGCAATGGAGCACACAAAACAGGCAAGCCAAAGTGAGGTGCACACAAATGGAAGGCAAGGAGACAACTACCAAGCATGTGTACAGCACATGCAAGACAAGGAACATAGAACAACACACTCAGCCCATCAAATCACACATGGCTGGCATAGTGATTGAAGTCAAACCACAGACAGCACAGTGCAACAACTCAGGGAGACAGCAAGGCAACACATGTATAGGCACAAGGATGAAAGGAAGGCCCTGAAGTCAAACTATGAACAGCCACACATATGTATACAAATACTTCACAGGAGTACTCCAGCAGCACAACACACAGGGCCCATTGACACACTCCATGACTGTCAAACACTAGTAGGAATCCACACACATACCCCCCCCTCACATCTGCAGCACACACCAGTGTCAAACAAACAGAAGGGTGGCAATAATGTCCAGGCAATACACAGACAAACAACCACACTCCCTGGGGGTAGCCACAAACATCACATACACACATGGTTGCCAGAACCAATGTCTGCACAAAAAACAACAGACAAACACATAACCCAACAGAACCACACACAGAACCACAACAAGAACAAACATGCCCGGTGCAGCAAAAATGTGGAAAGGCAATGGGAGCACAGACACAACAGGAGTGCACAACCCCATCAGTCAGGAACAATGCACAGACAACATACCACAACACAGACAAGAAGTGTACCATCACAGATAAACACAGGCACAGCAAACAAACAACAGATGCACAGCCCAAAAAAATCACATACCAAACACAGCAGGACATCAGTGGATGCACACCAGCCAATGACAAGGCAACATACCCCCACAGCACTGCATGCACAACAAGCAGTGTCTGCACAACAAGCATATCAGCCCCACACAGAAATGAGTGACACAACATGAACCCACACAACACCAATCAGCACAGCACAAAGACAACATCACACACAGGAAGTGAAGCAGTACCACAGCAAACACACATACATGCAACACAACACCAACAGATGCACAAGTCTGGCACAGAAAGGTGGAAACAACTTGACCAGGGGACTGGGCAGCACACACAGTTGAAGTGCATATGAGCAAACATGACTGACAAACAGCCTAAGAACATCACACACAACCTATTGGTGGAATGTCCTGAGTGGCACATTGCCACTGTCCAAAGAACTGCACCACAAAGCACAGTGTCACACATCAAGTGATGGGGAGGCACACACACATGTAAAACAAGGGGACAGCTGACATCCAAGTGAAGTGCCATGGCAGGAGTGTACCATACACAAATAGAGGGAGTGCAGACTCACAATGGGTAGGCATCCCAAGCACAGATAGGGGATGGCAAGACACCACACACAACATCACATACTGGAGGCAAACAGGCACCATGTGACTGCAATGCATGAGAAAACACAACCACAATGGCAGTGTGGATCAGCAGGTCTGCACTGTCTCCACAAACAGTAACAAGACAGATGGATGATCAACAAAACACAACACTGACTTGACAGACACACACACTGCATACTCACAAGTGACAGAAATAACAAGTAGGAGTCAGCCACAACTGCATGGACACACCAACACACTGCACACTGCACAACATACAACTCGCACATGTGCATACAACCACATCCACAGGGACAAACAATCCAAATAACAGGCACACACATCCTGGGTGAAACTTTGTGTAGTTGACAATGCAGGGGCACACACACATCAACACTCCAGACAAAGTCAAGACCTTCACACTGCACACTTCTTGACCACCCAAGAGCACACATTGAAAGAAACCCATGGGACTAGGATGACTGCCCATCACAAGATGACCACACACATACACTACTGGGCACACATAAATAAGAACACACATACATGATGAGCCTGGCCAGCATGCCTGCAATCCTCTGGACAGAATCCCATTCTGAGCTGGCAGTGCACCACAACTTGACATGTGTACAACACAGCCAACATGAACGAACAATGACAACTGCATTACACCTTAAATCTACAACATTGCCCACACAAGTATCAGGGTCAGGAAGAACTGAAGTCAGTCACCCCTGCCAAAAATAGAGTAAGTGAGTTCAGACATTGGCAAGGTTGAAGTGGCACACACAGCATGTGGCACAGTAAACCATATACACACAGCAAAAGAACTTTATTCAGTAAGGACACTGACAAAACAGACAACAGGAGCAACTGTCTTTATTCACACATTGCACAGATAGGCAACAAGAGTAGATACTAGCAAGGCACAAAATGCAGGGCATGTCCATGAAAAGCTGCACAGGCAGGGGCAAAACAGCAAGGCCAGTGGCCAGTCCAAGGTGCAGAGCATGTCCATGAGAAGCTGCACAGGCAGGGGGCACACAGCAGTGAACGACAAGGCCAGTGGGCAGGACAAAGTGCAGAGTGAGTCCATGAGAAGCTGCACAGGCAGGGGGCACACAGCAGTGAATGACAAGGCCAGTGGGCAGGACAAAGTACAGAGTGAGTCCATGAGAAGATGCACAGGGAATGTGTGCACAGGCCATGCTGTGTGAGAGACAGGCGTGTGAGGTCGACCAACACTCAGACTTGGCTGTCAGTCGTACTGGGAGCTGGCTGTGTGTCGGGCACAGTTGGAGTACTTGACTGGGGAGAGGGAGGCACAGCTGAGGTATACCTATCAGTGCCTTGGCAAAACGGAGGGCTGCTTGGACCAGGTGGAGTAGTGGCACGTGGAGGTGGAGTCATGCAGACGTGAGACACAGTGTGGATGGGAGATTGTGGAGGGGTGCCTTTCCACTTCTTGGGGAGTCGCAATGGCTTCCCTGTCTTGGGAACAATGGGAAGTGGTGTGGACACATCAGGCTCCCTCAACACCAAGGCTGCAGCAGGTGCAGACGCTGGCCCTCCCTCTGGTGACGTGCTTGAACCTGCGCAACGCTTTGCATGGCCCTGGCTTTGCCCCTCCATCCCCTGCCTACCAGGTGGTCCCCCCACAGTGCCCTCAATTCCCTGCTTCACTGGGCTTGCAATGGGAGTCGAGGTAGTGGGTGAATCGGACTTGCAGCCCTTCTTATGCCTACCCTTGGCACTCACCACCTTCTCAGTGGGCATGGAAATTGTATGTTTGGTTTTGGGAGACGCTTTCGGGACAGGAGAGTCCTTGGCTGGGGATGACCCTGAGGCACGTGACCTTGACGCCTGCTTCTTGGCTCTTTGTCCCCTGGTGTTGCCTGACGGGCTCTTGTCTGTGTGCACTGGGGTGGCTTTGGTCATCTGTGGGGATGGTGTCTGCCACCTCGACCGCTTGGGCTTCTGTTGCTGCTGTGTGCTACGTGTGCCGTATCGTGACTTAGAGGTCTATGGAGCGTGGTCACTGTCGTCCGACGTTGCCACTGGCATGGGTGTGGACAAAGGGACTTTCGCTGGACTCCCAGATTGTGCCAGTTGAAGGGCTGATGTCACTGCAGTGGACAATGACTGGACAGTCCGGTGCAGCCCGCCCATGTCTGAATGTATTCCCTCAATGAATGCAACCACCTGAGCCAATTTACTGTTGTGGTCCATGAATGCATTGAGGAGAGCTGTCTGGCCTACACACAGCTGGCGCAAAAGGTCCACAGACTCAGCACTGATGGCAGCAGGGGGGACCGGGGCAGGGGCTGCGGTGCCGGGGGTGAAGGACACCCTTCCCCTCTTAGCGGTGCGAACACGGCAGCACCAGAGGAAGTGGCTGGGAGGGTGGGCACTGCATGCTGTGTGGTGGAAGATGATGCAGAGTCCCCGTTCCCTGTGCCCGCCAACATGTCTGCATCACCGCTGGCATCAGATGATGTAGTACTTTGCGTCTCGGGCTGTGATTCCTCCAGCAGACTCCTGTCCCCCTCCGAGGCGCTGGTCACATCTGTCTCACAGGGCTCCTCTGCAGCTGTTGTGCTAGTTTCCCCACCACTGGTGTCCGTCCCCTGTTCCTCCGTGACCACGGGAGATGCTGCATGAGAGAGAGAGATGTAGGGTCAGTGCTGTGGCAGCAACAGAACAAACATATGCAATACAAACAACCATTAAGATGTCTAGATCTACATGTTGCACGCCACCCTGTGCAATTACATCGTTCAAACCCACCTCTGTCATCACAACAGTGCGTGTGCACAATCAAACCAGGACAAAGTGAGCAATGTGATGACCACACAGCACAACATCCTGCATGTGGCTCCGTTACAACAGCAACACAGATAGCTCACACCTGTCTCACACCACCCACAATGCCATTGAAATGCCCCATACCCGTTTCCCAGTGTTAAGTACAGGTAGGACAAATGCATGACAGCTGCACCCAGCACAGGTACAAGCTTACACTCACAGGCCACTGCATCACACTACCAACATCACATCGCCCAGCGCTGGCACATGCTGTGCACACATGCAGCCACACACAGCCATAGTCACCCTTCCCAGTACACTCACCCCTAATTGCCTGCTGATGCTCCTTCAATCGTGCATCCAGCTCAGGGTGAGTCACGGCCAATATGCGGCACATTAGTGGTGTCATGCTGCACCGTGCCATCCGACCAGTGCGAGGGATCCGCCCCAGTGTCATCTCCGCAACGTTCTTTGCCAGCCGTGAGATGTCGTCCCACCTCTTGTGGCAGTGGGTGCGCCGTCGGTTTGATACTCCCAGAGCACGCACCTTGTTCGCAATGCCCCTCCACACGGCCTTACGCTGGTGTACCTTGAGCTGCAGGCATGGGAGACAAGAGGGGGCAAACATCAGTGACACAGTGTCATGTGACAAAATCACTCAGGACAGTAGCATGATACAGATTCATCACAAATCCACATATCTCACATGCAGAGACAGGAATGCTTTTCACATGGTACATCTGCGTGTGAGAATCACACATAAATGCATGCATGTGTGAGGGGGACACAATACCTGCACATCTCATGTACAAGCAGGATGCCAGCACAGAAGACCATGTGTACTCTGCCCACATCTACTAACCATTTTTAGGTAGAGCAAGACATACGTCACAAAACAACATGTGTATGTGGCGAGACACACTGTGTCCGACAATGCGCAGGCGTCAACGAACATGCACTGTGAGTAGCCCACTGTGTCATGTATGTCACATTGAGGGACATGATCTCACAAACCCACGCCCTTCTCACAGTGCCAGTCGTGTGCAATCTACAGGGTTGACATGGCACATTGATGGGGAGTCAAATTTGAAAATGAACATGTTACACTCTGTACAGTCAGTGATATGTTCTTGTTGGATTGGGTGGTGACTGTGCAGGCCAGGTGGGCTCACACTGAAATGGACAACAGGTAACCGCAAAGACATGCACACTAGCAATCACCGTCCTGAATCCACCATTACCAACTTGCTGCTTCACTGTATGGCTGACAAGACAAGACATGTCCCTCCAATCTTGATGTGCAGGCAGGGAGACTTGTGGAGTAGGGTACACACCCCTTCACCCAATGGAATGCAAGTTAGGCAATGCATGACACAAACCCACACTCACATGCACATACTGCATCAGACCGACTACATGTGTGCCCCCCCTGCACTCTCACACCCACTGTGGAAGACTTACCACGACATTTGGGGCACCATATAGCCTTGGGTACTGTGTGAGCACCTCGTCCACCAGGACCTCCAGCTCCTCGCCTGTGAAGAGACTGGTACGGATCTTCTCTGTCCTTGACATCACTGTTGGTTAGAGACAGCAGCGGCAGCAGCAGGTGAGGGTCTCAGGCAGCAGTCCCCGGAGGCAGCAGCAGGTGAGGGTCTCAGGCAGCAGTCCCTGGAGGCAGCAGCAGGTGAGGGTCTCAGGCAGCAGTCCCTGGAGGCAGCAGCAGGTGAGGGTCTCAGGCAGCAGACTCTGTGAGCAGGGGAAATGTGGGGCACTCTCCTACACATATATAGCCCCCTGGTGTCGTTCCAGTAGTCCTGGGCTGCTGCAATTGGTGTACCAGGTCAGCCTTTTACAAATGCATCCACTGACTGGCACCGCGGTGGTGTAGCACGCCTACCGCTATTTTCAAAATTGCATCAAGCTTCCGCGATCGCGGAGCCCATTGGCTGTAATGGCATGGACCATGGCGGTGACACACCGCTGGGGCCAGGCGGGCGCTACCGCGGTGGTGCATCTTTTGATTGCATCCAATGACCGGCACCGCGGTGGTGTCGCACACCTACCGCTATTTTCAAAATTGGATCAAGCTTCCGCGATCGCGGAGCCCATTGGCTGTAATGGCATGGACCATGCCAGTGACACACCGCTGGGGCCAGACGGGCGCTACCGCGGTGGTGCATCTTTTGATTGCATCCAATGACCGGCACCCCGGTGGTGTAGCACGCCTACCGCTATTTTCAAAATTGCATCAAGCTTCCGCGATTGCGGAGCCCATTGGCTGTAATGGCATGGACCATGGCATTGACACACCGCTGGGGGCAGGCGGTAGTTTCCGCGATTTGGGTGCCATAGAAACACATGAGGCACCACGATTTGGGTGACGGAGCATGCCAACCGCCATTTGGCCATGTCTCTGGGGCTATCAATACCGCACCTGTGCATTGGGGAGTGTTGCACACACACCTCTGGGGCCAGGCGGTAGTTTCCGCGATTTGGGTGCCATAGAGACACATGAGGCGCCGCGATTTGGGTGGCGGAGCATGCCAAACGCCATTTGGGCATCACTTGTCTCTCACTACTGCACCTACAGTACACTACACTACACTACAGTACAGGACAGTGTTGGTATGGACAATACAATGTGTACACATGTGAATGTGTTGATGTGCATTGTCAATCACAGCAATGTTTGTCTCAATTGATGATGTTTGTTTTAGCATGTCCTCTCATGTTAGATCATGCACACACTCGTCATTGATGCTCAGACTGTGGTCATTGTGTTGTTGAGGTGTGCCAGGTTCAATTGACACCTGAATGTGTGTCATGTACAGCAGCTAGGTAGGATACCGTGGGGTTGCCTTGTCACACATGTGCAGGATGACAGACTCCCAGGCGTGCCCATGGGAAATGGGGCCATATCCCAATGTCCATTCACTTTGACCGAGGTGTTTGGGGGACTTGCTGTGTGTAATTAGACAAGTGTGTGATTTGTGTAGTTGAAGGGGTCCCTACATGTCAGCTGGTCTGTGACTCAATTCATATGACATTCTTTGTTGGCGTTGTGTCAGCCATGATGTGAGATGCTGTGCACATCCCATGATGTATTGCATTACAATGTGTCCACTCTCATCTCAACTAGGAGGAGACCAAATCTGAATCGTCACTTGACAGTGCTGGCAGACATGGAGGGTGAGGCGATCATCCGGAAATGCCGTCTGGATAGAGCCACCCTAAAGACCCTTTGTGATTTGTTGGTGCCCCACCTGCAGCCTCGCCGAACATATCCAACAGCTTTCACCCCAACATATAAGGTGATGGCGGCACTGCATTTGTTTGCCACTGGATCATTCCCGAACACGGTGGCCGAGGCAGGTGGGATGTCACAACCTATGTTCAGCATGGTGCTGCGTGATGTTCTGTCCGCCATGATGATCTACAAGGACAGATATATACATTTCCCCAGAGGGACCGAATTGGCAGCTGTAAAGGGAGATTTCTATCCCCTCGGACACATCCCCCATGTTGTTGGTGCCATTGATTGCACCCATGTTGGGCTAGTGCCACCACAGGCCCGTGAGCACATCTACAGGAATCGTAAACATTACCACTCCATAAATGTGCAAGTGGTATGCCTGGCAGATATGATCATCTCACACGTGTGTGCAAAATATCCAGGCTCGGCCCATGACTCATACATCCTGTGTAGCAGCATTGTACCCCAGCTGATGGCCAATCTGCTTCCTGAGCGTGCATGGATTGTGGGTGAGTATGCCTAGTCATTTGGCGTGCTGTGTGTGTGTGACCTGCTGTCCTCTGCATCTGCGACATTGCAATGTTTCTTTGTGTTTGTCACACATAGGTGACTCTGCATATCCCAACCGTCCTTGGTTGCTGAGCCCACTGCGGAACCCCAGGACACCGGCTGATGTCCGCTATAATGATGCCCATGGGAGGACACGTGTGGTGGAGCGTACCTTTGGACTGCTGAAGTCACGTTTCTGCTGCCTGGACAAGACCGGAGGGGCACTGATGTACTTGCCCAGGTAGGTGTGTCAAATTGTAGTGGCAACTGCATGCTCCACAACCTAGCCATTCGCAAGGAGATTCCCCTGCTCCTGGATGATGATGATGAACAGCCAAGGCCCCCGCCTGCAAACCAACCCGTGTCCAGTGATGATGACAGTGGAGAGGAGGAAGGTGTTGACCTGCGTCAACAGCTCATCACCTGCTACTTCACTTGAAGGTGGGTGACAATGTACAACGTACCCATTGTCTGATGATGTTGCTGTTGTTGTGAAGGTGTATGTGAGATTTGTGACAGCAGCCAGTTGTAGACTCAGTGTTTGCTGTCAATGTTCATGGGACAGTTCATTTATGAACATCTACAGGATGTGTATGTTGGCACTTGTTGCCCATTGTTATGTGTGCATGTGGGTTGTTCTTGTTGTGTGATGTCTGTGATGCCACACCCAGACTAGTGAATGTTGTTCTGTTGTGTTTTCCTAGGTGCCTTCGACCTCTCCTTGCCTACATACACTCCGTCCCCTGGTACATTGTATTCATGGTGAAAATTGTACATCCTGGAATAAAGACGGAGCAGGTACAACAACATGTGTGTAAGGATTTGTTTATTTACAAAGGTGACATGTGAGGGGGGGTACATTTACAGTGAGGTGATTAGTGGAGCAGTTAGTTGACAGTTATGGTAAATGAGATAATCGAGTGGTCACCACATAGGTGTGGTGACCCAGTCCAACAGACAGATGCCATTCACAAGGCAGTGTGGGGAAGGACAGTCCAAAAAGTCAATGCAGTGGTTTAGAGGGTTGCCATCATGGCTGGCTGCGTGACTGGCGTTTGGCAGATGCTTTGCCAACAGATACTCCCAGGGTTTTCTTCGGACGGCCCCTTCTCCGCTTGGCAGGGGGGGCCTCTGCTATAGGGCCAGTGGTGTCTGAGGACTCACCCCTCTCTGTGGCCGCAGGAGAGGATGGTAAACTGTCATCCTGCGGACCACCAGTGGGAGGGGGAGGTGTTGTTTGTGGCGCAGGCCTGTCCCTCAGTACCGCCACTAGCTGGCCCAAGAGGTCCACAATTTGGCCCATGCGGGTGTCCATGGACCTCATCAGCAGGAGGAGCTCACGTGAATCTTGTTCGGATCGGGTCGTTTGTCCCTGGGTCCGTTCATATGCCCCAAGGACTCTGTGGATGTGGTCCAGGGATTCGGTCCCAGGCTGTGATTGTGTGTAGGTGACCCTGCCCCTCCCACCTGCACTGCTGCCACGGACCTGTTGCCTCTCCAATGTCGGACCACACATCCTCTCCCTGCCCTCCTCAGTTGGTGGGGTGGGGTGGTCATCCTGTGGGACAGGGAGGGTGTTGCAGGCACCACTGGTGGTTGTGGTGGTGGTGGAGGACGCACCGGACGTAACAGCAGGGGCCTGCAGATTGGTTGTTGTAGCTGCAGGTGTGGTGGGGGGACGATGGGGTCCTGGGACCTGTTGCACCCTGGAACACCAGATGGGCCGGCCTCGGTCTCCTCGTCCAAATATTCCTGGGAGTCAACATCCGAGAGTCGATGTTCTGGGGGGGGGGGGAGAGACTGGCCCTGCAGGTTGCTGGTGTCGTCCTCTGCAGTCAATTCTTGGTCACCTGTGGGTCAGATGGGAAATGGTCATTGGGGTGCACCCGCAAGCTTTGTGTTAGCTGTGTGTCATTCACTGTTAGTACACTACACAGTTGACTGATCATCACATTGTTTCCTATGTGCACTACTGTGCCTCCTGACAAGCTGCGGTGGTACATGCATTTCTTGTCCATAGTGTGAGGTGTCAATATATACCATGCACCATGTGCATAATTTGTGAGTACAGGGACATGTTGACATCTAGGGCCATACGCAAAATATGATTTTTGTGCGGACTGTTTGTAGATTTTTATGACCTGTCAGCCGTCACATCTGGGCATGTCCTGGCCATTGTCATCTCCTGCATACCTTTGTCTTGTCATGTGCATATCTGGATTGGTACCACATACCATGGTTTCTTACTTTTCATATGGTCCTTGTTACTCTGGCCCCATGGCACTGAACCTGTCATTCATTGCTGTGCATGATTGTTCCCAGTCTTTCCTCTACATGTGCATTGGTGTGTCACACTTTGGTTGCTGTGACAGTTTCCTTTGCTTAGCTGTGTGCACACTGTGCGTGGCAATATGATCGGTGTGCATATTTGTGCATTGAGAGGACTGGTGTTGTCATATGGCACCATTCTTTTTGTGTCGAATGGCTAGGTGCACATACTGCCTACTTACCTGTTGTGTGTTAGCATTTGTCTTTGTTTTGTGACACATCTGTGTGTGCGTGGTGGAGGCTTGCATTCTGCTCAGTGGTGGCACAAGACAGAATAAATATGTCTGGCTAGCTGTTTGTCTATTTGAAGTAATCCATTATATGCCACATGCATCTGGGTGGTATGGGGAGATCCATCTTGTTGGACTGGGGGACAGGGGTGCATGGTGGGAGTAGTAGTAAAGGCCTCCCTCCCACGAACAGCCCTCCATGGCAAGATGACTACCTACCTGTAAGTTTGTTTGTTGGGGATGTAATGGCTGACACATGGTTCTGGGTGGGGTGGGGGAGTGCTGCATCCTGCTGAGGTATGGGACAGGGTGCATGGTGGGAGTAGTAGTACAGGCCTCCATCCCACAAACAGCCCTCCATGGCAAGATGGCTACCTACCTGTAAGTTTGTTTGTTGGGGATGTAATGGCTGACACATGCTTCTGGGTGGGGTGGGGGAGTGCTCCATCCTGCTGAGGTGTGGGACAGGGTGCATGGTGGGAGTAGTAGTACAGGCCTCCCTCCCACAAACAGCCCTCCATGGCAAGATGGCTACCTACCTGTAAGTTTGTTTGTTGGGGATGTAATGGCTGACACATGCTTCTGGGTGGGGTGGGGAAGTGCTCCATCCTGCTGAGGTGTGGGATATGGGGCATGGTGGGAGTAGTAGTACAGGCCTCCCTCCCACAAACAGCCCTTCATGGCAAAATGGCTACCTACCTGTAAGGTTGTTTGTTGGGGATGTAATGGCTGACACATGCTTCTGGGTGGGGGAGTGTTCCATCCTGCTGAGGTGTGGGACAGGGGGCATGTGGGAATAGTAGTACAGGCCTCCCTCCCACAAATAGCCCTCCATGGCAAGATGGCTACCTACCTGTAAGTTTGTTTGTTGGGGATGTAATGGCTGACACATGCTTCTGGGTGGGGTGGGGGAGTGCTCCATCCTGCTGAGGTGTGGGACAGGGGGCATGGTGGGAGTTGCAGTGCTGGCTGCCTGTGCACATGCACCCATGGTAATGTTGCTAGCTACATTGGTGGTGATTGGGAGGGGGTGGATGTTGGATCTGTGAGACATGTTTTTATGAGTGTGTGGTGCAGATGAATGGAATTGGTCCTAGGAGGTGTAGCTTTGTAGTTGTGCAAGGCAGTACATAGCAGTGTGGTGGTAGTCATTTGTTTGTACTTACCAGCCTCCACTCCCCCGGGTACTCCTGTGAGACTCTCTGGATGCAGTATGGCAAGCTCCTTCTCCTCCCATGGGGTGAATGGTTTTGTTGGTATGGGAGTGCCACCACCAGTCCTGTCAGCCAGCTCACGGTTCTTGGTCCTCCTCTCTTTCACAACCCTCTTCAAGTCATGCCACCGCTTCATGATTTCCTTTCTGGATCTTGGGTTGGTCCCTACTGCATTGACCTTCTGGACTATCCTTGCCCACATTTGAGTCCTTGTGGCTAATGGTGTCTGTTGGACCAGGCTACCAAACAGTTGTGGTTCCACTCTGACTATCTCATCTACCATAACCTTCAACTCACTCTCTGTGAATTTGGGCATTTTATGTATTGACATGGTGTGTGATGTGCAGAGGGGTTATAGGTGCAGGGGTGTAAGTGGTGGTGGTGGTGGTGGTGATGTGTATGGTGTGTGATGTGCAAAAGGGTTAGGGGTGCAGGTGTGGAAGTGGTGGTGGTGCTGTGTGTGGTGTGAGTGGTGATGGTGTGTAGCTTTGCCTATCCTTTGTTCTCAGGGGTTGGGCCCTTCAGCTGTGGGGTAGTGCAGAGGATTGTGGTCAAGGAAGGGGCTGGTTTTATGCTCTGCTATGTGGGTGTGTCCACATGTGGGAGTGCTCTCAGGTGTGTTGTGTGGGTTGTCCTTGTATTTTTTTTTGTTTTTGCAATGTTGTGTCATTGGGGTGTGTTTTCTGTTTTTGGGTGGCATGGCTAATTTGGTGTGGGCACTTTGTGGCCTTATTGTGGGTTTTTTAATTCGTCCGCCAAATTTGTCACGGAGCGTCCGCGGCGGTGGCTTTGCTGCAGCTCTTCCGCATGCTCTCCCATTCATCACTGTTAGCGACCGCGGCGGTCGGAAACAGCGGAACGTGCCGCGGGACCATCGGGGATATCCTAATTTCCCGTGCGGTGTCTCCGCTATCCTTGCGGCAGGTTGGTGTTTTTCTGCCCCGGATCCGTCTGCCGCGGACGTGTTTTGGCCATCTCCGCATGCTACGGGTGGTTTTTCTTCCCCCCGTTCCGCCGCGGTCTGTGTTTTTTGGCGGTTGATCCTAATTTGGCCGCCGGTTTCTCCCCGGTGCCGGTGGGCGGTTGTTTTCCGCTTCCATGGCGGTCGGGGTGATTTTCTGACCGCCATCCTAATGAGCCCCTAAACATATATAATTTACTATTCCCACTCCAGTTAGTATTATGTCAGGGAAGGTGCTGGACACTAAGGCGCCCATTATGATAACGGGCGGATCGCCACCGCCCGTATGGCGGTGGCGATCTGCCCGCTATTACTCACCGCCCGCCACCCATTTCCCCCCACCATATTATTATAGTGGGGGTACCGCGGCGGACGGGAAGACCGTCCGCCGCTTTTCCGCCCGGTCCACAAGTCGACCGGGCAGAAAAGGTTTTAATATGGTGGCGGTGTCTGCTAGACACCGCCATCCATATTAGCATGGGTGCGGGAAGCAGCCTTTCCGTGGCGGCGATGCCGCCACGGAAAGGCATGCGGAGTTTGCTGTTCCCCCCGGGTATTGGGGGGGGTGGGGAGTGCACATGGATTGTCATGCACAAGGTGGCAGGCACCGCACGGTGCCTGTCACCTTGTGCATGACAATGCACACAGTGCATTCCCAGCATTGTGGCGGGCGGTGCTGTGAGCACCGCCCGCCACAATGCTGGGAATGGAGGATGCCACCGCCACGGTGGCGGTGGCATCCTAATCGCCGGTGCAGGACCGCCGCACCACTGGCGGCCGGTCTCAGCACCGCTAGGCTGGCGGGCGGGCGGACGAAAGTCCACCCGCCATCCTAATAGGCCCCTAAACAAATATAATTTACTATTCCCACTCCAATTACTATTAATTCAGGGAAGGTGCTGGACACTAAGGGGCCGATTCCGATCTCGGCCGGTAGGGCTCCGAATCGGATTCGGCTTTACCGGATCCGATTCGGAGGCCTTTTTTCCGACCGATTCGTACAGTCGTCCCAGCGAGCAAGTACGATGCGAGCGCACGCGAAATCGCCGACCGACTCGTTCCCGGGTCCTAACCGCTCCGACCGACTCGTATGGACACGGCTCACACCACGCAATGGAGACGTTTCCTGACCGAGCGAGTACGATGCACGCGTCGGACGGCCGGATTGAGTCGGAGCGTCCGGCTCGCAAAAGCACCCGGAGCCTGACTTGGGGGGGTCCGTGTCGGACCCCCCTGCACGCGTAGCCGCACCGACGCGTACCCACTATAGGGGGCTCCCCTGTTCGCGACGTGCCCATTCAGTCAATGGGAGCCCATGTACGCGTTGTACGACCGGCTCCCATTGACTTCAATGGGAGTCCGACCGAATCGAGTCGGGCAGCATACGGCCGCATCGTACTCGTTCGGTCGGACTGCAGGGGTCCTGCTCGGTCGGAAAACAATCCGGATCGGTCGGAGAGCTTTCCGACCCAGAACGGAATCGGCCTCTAAACCTATATAATTTACTATTCCCACTCCAGTTAGTATTAACTCAGGGAATATGCTGGACATTAAATTTTACATTATATAAATTACATAAAATGTAATATTTTTATTTATTATTAAACTCAAATTCATAGACTTAGGGCCTGATTCCGATCCGGTTAGGAAAGCATTCCCACCTAGGGCCCGATTCTGATGTGGTTAGGAAGGCCGCCTAACGGCATTTGCTCCTTCCAAATCAGATCGGGAACGTGTCTTCCCGACCGATGGCCAGATTACGATGCGGTTAGGAACATAGGCTTCCATAGAAGTCAATGGGAGTCCAACCAAATTGTATCTGGAAACATCCGGATGCATCATACTCGGTCGGTCGGACTCTCCCGATCCGAGTCAGACTGGAACCATTTCCAAACCGACTAGATCGGGAAGACTTCCTAACCGCATCAGAATCAGGCCCTAAATATAATGCATTAATCCACATTTAATATATTTTTATTCACCAATAGTTATACCATTCTTATTACTTAACCATTTTAAAATATTAACATTTCTAAAAATAATTCCCAAAAATTTATAAAAAGTACACTTATTAAATATTAAATAGAATTAATTTGTAATATTTTAATTTTTTGATAATTTTTTTTTTTTAAATAAAATAAAATATTACATTGTATTTCTAAACACTCATCTCTCATCCCTATAAACACAAATTTGCAATTATAAATTTAATTTTTTGTTAAAAATATTTTAATTACAATTTTATTTTTAAATTTTATATAAAAAGTTCATTTCTCACCAACATCATCCACTATAATGCCAAAATCCCATTGCAAATAACTCAATATTTAATTTTTAATTATTTAAATTAAATATAATTTTTAAAAATAATTTTTTTTAAACTAACTACCCACCATTAAACACTAAAAACACAAAATTCCTAATAAAAAATTAAATATTTTTTCTCCATAATTTCAATATAAATTTTCAAATTTAAATTTCAAAATTGTTAACACTCCCCACCCTTATCCCCTACAAACACATCACGCTAATAAAACAACATTTTATAATTTTAATTTTCAAATTTTTAATAAAAAAAAAAAAAAGTACAAATATTTTAAAACACTGCCCACCCTTATACCCTAAAACCCAACATCCCGCTCCTAAACAACATTTCATAAATAAAATTATAAATTTGTCAATTTTTCTAACAAATTTAAACAATTTTTTTATAACACTCCCCACCCTTATCCCCTAAAAACCCAACATCCCGCTCCTAAAACAACATTTCATTTTTTAATTTACAAATATTTTAATTATTATAAATTTGTTGAAAATTATATTAAAACACTCCCCACCCTAATCCCCTAAAAACCCAACATCCCGCTCCTAAAACAACATTTCATAATTAAAAGTATAAAAAAAAAAAAAAAAAATTAAATTTAAAATAAAAAATATTTAAAACACTTCCCACCCTTATCCCCTAAAAACGCAACATCCCACTCCTAAAACAACATTTCTTATTTTAAAATTTCAAATATTTAAATTATTATTAATTTGTTCACAATTATTTTAAAACACTCCCACCCTTATTCCCTAAAAACCCAACATCCCGCTCCTAAAATTTATATTACATTTATTTTTTTCACAATATACTACAACTAATATTACATTAAAAACAACAATATTTTAATCAAAAATAATACTATAACAATATTTTAAATCAACGATATTTTATACATTCTATATTTTTTATTTCGATATTTTTAACAACACTAACAAACAATATTTTTAAATGACTATATTTTTGATTCAATATTTTCTACTTCGATATTTTATAATTTTAAAAAAATTGATATTTTTAACATGGATATATATAACATCGATATTTTAGTATAATCGATATACTAAACTCGATATTATTTTATATCGATATTAAAAATTTGATGTTGTGACTACTTAGGGGCCCATTACGATACCCGGCGTAAAAAAATCCGCCAGGCATGGAAGCGGCAAAAATCCGCCCGCACACACCGTCTGAACACCGACCACGCCATTACGATTACACAAACCGAAAACCGCCATCGGCGGAAAAATCACACAAGATACCGCCCGCCATCGTCCGAGTCGGAGTCAAACCGCCCGCCACGGACGGAAACACGCACGACAACACAAAACCGCCCGCCCTCACGCCCGACACACCGCACGTGAGATTACGATCGCACCGCCATGAGCGCGGGAAAACTCAAATATACCGCCCGCCAGCGCAAACAACGCCGATGAGAATCGACACGGCAGAAGCCATGGCGCCCACGTCCCTGCACAGAAACCATCCGCTGACAAAAACAATCGCACACAACATGGCCAACAAGTCCACACAGTAAGGCACGCACAAATACACAAGCACAGTACACATCCCGAAAACACCCCCCCCCCTGGACAAACAAAAACTACAAAGGCCAGAACCCCAGACACAACACACCTGAAAACAACAGACCATGAGGACACACCCACATAGGTAAGTACAAAAGCAGCACTCCCACAGACCACAACCCCTTGCAACATTGCAAACTAGAGAGGAGAGGAGAGGACACAGTGACACAGCAAGGACAGCAGCACACCACAGAAACGCACACATCACAACCACCACCACCACCACCACCACCAAACACCGGCACCACAAACCCCTGCACATTACACAACACACACCGCACCAGCACCACAAACACCATGGCACCACAAAGAATGCCCAAGTTCACGCCCATGGAGCTGACGGTCATGGTCGACGAGATCATCAAGGTGCACCCACAAATCTATGGGAACCTGGTCCAGCACACACCACTAGCCACCAGAAAGAGAATGTGGAACCGGATCGTAGACCAGGTCAATGCAGTCGGGACCTTGCCCAGGAACAGAGTCGAAATAAACAAACGGTGGAATGACGTCAAGAGCCTGGTCAAGAAGAAGGAGAGCAAGAACAGAGAGCTGGCTGCCGTCACTGGCGGAGGGAATCCCGCGCTCTTCAAGACCTTCAAAGCGTGGGAGGAGAAGGTGCGAGTCATCATACATCCCGAGATCCTCGCCGGATTAGCAGGGGAGTGGAGGCTGGTAAGTACAAACTAATGTATACCAGCACACCGCTATGTACTCACATGCACTACCACCATGCCACAGCTCCCAGGGACAAACACCCCCATGTCCAGCACACAATACACAACACATCACACACACATGCAACAGACACCACCACACACAGCCCAAACTGAACAACTGTAAGATGCGTGGGGACATGTGTACACTCAGCCAGCCACGTAACCACCAACAGGTCCCCAAATATGCCAGAAGCGCCACAACGAGCACCCACCACACCCATGTGTCCGCCATAGCTGCACTAACCGACAAGTAACAGGTAAGTGGCAGGAACACAAAGTGCAGTGGGTGGGAGGGTGGACAGCCCAAGTACAAAACACACCAGGCCCCTAGTCCCACAGCACAGCAAGGAGGAGCATCCCCACACCCCACAGCCACGTGTCAGCCACCGCAGTGCACAACGACAGCCGAAAGGTAGACATCACGGTCCACAGCAATCGGTGTCAGTGGGTGTCCAGCCACCACCACGACCCACAACACCCCCCACCCCCACAGACCTGCAACATGGAGCACCCCCGCTTAGAACCATGTGGCATCCAGTACAGTGCACGCACGAACAACCTGCAGGTGGGAAACTGGACAGGGCTGGATTACTGGAGGCATGAGGACCGTAACACGACCAACACATGGGACATGTCACGTAGCAGACGAACACGCAGCACCGCCCACCGTCACGAACAAGTGAACAATGTGCACACAGACATGAACCACAGACTCACACCCCACATGACCCATCACAAACACAGCAACACCCAAGGAGCCACGTCTGCATGCACAAGCCACACTGAATATAGTACCACACGGCAGCCACTGTACAACCCATCACACACAACCGAAACACCATTGAAGTCCTGTCCATGTAGCCCCTACTGCCTGTCAACCACACACCCCACAACTACGCCTATGTAAGACAAACAACACTAGACGCAACAGAGCGGAACAACATAAATGCACACGAACACCACTGAACCCATCAAACACACAGACACACCATGCACATACAACATACCATCCATCCCATCCGTCAGCCCCAGTCTCATGAAAGGCATGTCATCCGCACAGCTGCCACACATACAGCAGTCACGCTAAGATACATGCCCATGACCAACCATGTGCCAGAAGTCAATGAAGCGCACGACACACTGTGAGCAACAACACACAACATGGGCCACACCCCCCGAGCACTGCAGTGATGCACATGGCACAGGGCAGCACGCACACCAAGGAGATGGGACAACTGCAATACGTTGGCTGGCACACAACCATCACTCACTCATAACGATGCGTCCAATGCCATGTCCAGTAATCACAACAGACAGCAAATATGCAGGCCATGTCAAGCATGCACACACCTCAAACCATGCACTGTCATGCTGCCACAACACATGTCACGTTCGGCACCCATGGCTCACAGCATGTACCCCAAAAGCATATTCCATCCCAAATGCGAATCTGGGGCATGGCCCCCATGTTGCCATATGCGTTCCTAAGCGTCCCATCTGAACACCAAAAGCAAAGTACAAACCAGACCCAGGATGGGCCAGGAGCCCGCATACACCAGAGTCACAATAAGTAGGGGCACAGCAACACACCCATCGGCATGGCCAATCCGTCCCATGCCACATGTGCACAGCACACAGTCCCATTGTCAAGCACACACAACTACAAATGCTACAGCCACACACACGCCTCCGGGAAACCCATGTACGAGATTGCACGAACTGTTAATGTCAGACGACAAATACATACTTCGCCAGGTGCAACACAATAACAAATCTCATTCTCTCCACAGGTGACGAACTGCTGGATGCTGGGGATGGAGACAGCAGCCAGCACAGCCAGCCTACAAGCCCCCAACGAGGACACACGGATGTGGAGGATCTGTCCTCCTCTTCGGACACGGACCACCAAGCAGGCCCATCTGGTGTGGCAGGGCCCAGCCGCTCCCCAGGACCCCTCCTACCCACCAACCCATCATCCAGGGCTGCTGAACATTCCCAGCCCCCTGCTGCCACTGTCGTTGCGGCCACACCCACGGTCATTGTGGCCACACCCACGGTCATTGCGGCCACACCCACGGTCATTGCGGCCACTACCATTGCCGCAACCGCCACCATCGCCGCACCGACCACCACCGCCGCCACCACCACCACGTCTTCGCTGGCACCAGCCCCAGCGCAGGTGGTGGCCCGGCTGACTGGATCCACCCTGGGAGCCACAGCGAGGACCGTGGTGAGCAATGTGGCTAGTGGGCAGGCCGGTGGCAGCAGTACTGGTAGGAGGAGCAGGGTCAGGAAACGCAAGTCTCCCCTGGGAGCCATGCCCTGCCTCAAATGGCCAGAGTCCTTGGGGCCTATGAAGAGGCCCAAGAACAATGGGTCAGGTCTGCTTCAGACACGCGGGAGGTGCTGGGGGTGCTGAGGTCCATGGACGCCCGTATGGGCCAACTCGTGGACCTCATGGGCCAGCTGGTGGTGGCGGTGAGGTCACAGCCAGGGACAGCAGCTCCCCTCCGCCACCACCTGCCGGGGCGCAGGGTCGAGCAGCAGTGTCCAGTTCCCCTGCGTCCACAGCCAGTGAGCACACCTCAACCACCAGCATGTCGCAAGCAGGCACCCCCTCGCAAACGTGGAAGGGGCCGTCCGAAGTGGAAACAGATCTCCCGGGAGGACTTCGCACGCTCCAGACGCAAGTGAGGCAGCCAGCCAGCCTTCCTTGACCACCCACTGCATTGACTTGGACTACGATCCCACTCCACACAGCCATCTGGATGGCATGTGTGTGTTGGACTATGGACATAGAACCAGTGGGTACACCCTGAGCATCACGCAGCCA
The DNA here is from genome assembly GCA_963921515.1 of Calotriton arnoldi. Classification (NCBI taxonomy): domain Eukaryota; kingdom Metazoa; phylum Chordata; class Amphibia; order Caudata; family Salamandridae; genus Calotriton; species Calotriton arnoldi. The sequence goes on from CAWUFW010020092.1 coordinate 139,791, forward strand.
TGACCGACAGCTCATTGTCACTGCACGCACCACTTATGTCATCACCTTACACACAATCACATGTCACAGTTTGAAATAAATGCACCTCTTACACAAACTGCTGTTTGTGCCCTGTGTTTTATTTGTACGGAATACAACGGCCACCTTGGGCGGAAAGGCACCTGATGCGTGGCATGGCAATGGAACCGGAGGGCCTGTAGGGACCTAGGGGTGGGAGACAGAACAGGAGCACATTCAATGAGTGTGTCACACACCCATCACACAGTACATGTCAACAACTACAAGCAATGTACACACATCGCACAGAGCAATAGGGCACAATGCCACAGCCACCAACAGTGGCATACTACCCTGGCCATGGAGCGTTGACACACAGCACGCAGTGAACAAACGGCCACCCTGACACAGCACACACACACCTGCACAGACACAGCCACATCAGCCGTCGTACATGGACACTCACCGTCAAGTGAAGTAGTGGGCGATGAGCTGCTGCCGCACATTACCAGCTTCCTCCTCTCCGCTGTCCTCCTCACTCGAGCTGTCCTGGTCTGCGGGCTGGGGCCCTGGTTGATCTCCGTCATCCACGATGAGGGGATCTGCTTCCGAATGGCCAGATTGTGCAGCATGCAGCACGCCACCACTATCTGGCACACCTTCTGTGGGGAGTACGCCAGCGCACCCTCGGTGCGGTCCAGGCACCTGAACCTGGACTTGAGGAGGCCAAAGGTACGCTCGACCACACGTCTGGTCCTCCCATGTGCCTCATTGTAGCGATCGTCTGCTGGGGTGCGAGGATTCCTCAATGGACTGAGCAGCCATGCCCCATTCGGGTACGCAGAGTCACCTGGGTGTGAGGGACACAGAGAACCGTTGCTATTCCAACTGGACAGGGGACAGCATCGCACAACCAGCACGCTACACCACTCCACATACTCACCGACAATACAGCCACGATCCTGTTGCAGATTGGACATCAGTCGTGGCAAGATGCTGTTGCGCATTATGTGTGCGTCATGGGCCGAGCCTGGGAACTTTGCACACACGTGGGTGATCACCATGTCCGCAAGGCACACCACTTGCACATTCAGGGAGTGCGTGTGCTTCCTGTTGCGGTACAGGTGCTCAGTGGCCTGTGGTGGAACAAGGCCAACATGTGTGCAGTCAATGGCTCCAACGACGTGTGGGATTCTGCCAAGGGCATAGAATGCACCCTTCACTGCCGCCAATTCACGAGCCCTGGGGAAGCGGATGTACCTGTTTCGGTACAGCATCATGGCTGCCAGTACATCCCTCAGCACCTTGCTGAACATGGGCTGGGACATCCCTCCTCCACTGCCCACTGTGTGCTGGAATGACCCAGTGGCGAAGAAATGCATGGCGGCCATCACCTTAGCCGTGGGGGTGACAGCTGTCGGATACACCCTGCGGGGACGGAGATGGGGTTCCAACATGGCACACAGTCGATGCAGGGTTGGCCTGTCCAGCCGAAACTTCCTAATGACCTCTGTATCGTCCATGTCCGCCAGCAATTGGTATGGGCGGTCAATGTTCGGTCTCCGCCTAGGGAAAATGGCAGTGGACACATGTCAAAGCAACACAACACATAGCAATTTCGCATACACATCACTGACATGACTGAGCAAGCACATGAGCCACAGCCCAGCTGTCAAGCTGGGACGGCACGGCCACAATACACTTACACAGGTCTCCCAACAATGGCAATGGCTAGTGATACAAACCACTGCCATGTGCATGCACATGGGGATCTAGGCCCCAATGACTTGCGGGGCGTGCTGATGGGGACTGACTGCATATTCGTCAAGCGGCAACGCCATGGCAACATGAATGTCTGCTGAGCATGGAACTGCTTCCGAGGCTGGATGAGTATGGCACACGACGACGACGATGTCTGCACAGGCTGAGCGGCCAAAACAAGTGGGACCTGTGGCACGAGGGGATATGAGACAGTAGTAGGTGTCAGCACTGCACCCTATGTACAGCACTGTACGGATCACACCTCCCGAAACATTGACAGGTGTCCACATTGACAGCCCCATGCCAAGACGGCTGTGTGCTTGCAGTCACACGTCACAGGTGAGAGGTTACATTGCACGTGCCAGGTGGCAGACGTACATAGTGGGAGCTGGCATGTGTGTGCATGTGTCTCCTGTTCAGGATCCACCAGATGGGCGCTGACTCTGTACTGAGCATTGGACACAGCATGTTCCGTGGAAGGCTTGTGTGTGTGGGATGGTGGCACTGGATGTGCCTCCGTTGGGTGGGGGCCATGCACAGGGCGGGTACGTCGATGATTGCGCATTGTTGGTCACGGTGGGTGCACCCACTCAGATGTGTTGCCCTGTGTTCAATTCCTATGTCCGCATGATGATGGACTGTAGATGTGGGCAGACTACACATTGGTCGATGTGCTGTCTATATGCATGTGCCTTCACACCAGGCACAGCTGCCCCTGCACATGTGACCCCTGCTGGACTCGCTGCTGGGTCTGTGGAGCTGATGCACCTTCTGTGCGTGGGGCGGACAGCTCTCCTCACTTCCCTCATTGCGCATGTCATGACTTTGCCGCAGGTGACATGGATCATGGAGGGCCCACATGTACGCGTGGGTAGGCTACACATGATTGTTCACTGGTCGCCACCCCCAGTCAGTGTTTCGAATGGGAAGGTTGTCGTGCTGGTGGTATATTCGATGTGGCGGATGGGCGGGCCTAGGTGCGGGCTTACATTCCGGACATGGGGGTAGTTGGATTGGCGACTAGTTGCAGTACACACGGGACACGTCTCTTCCTTTCCACATCTGGGTCATCCCTTGTACTCACTGACAGTGATACAGTCATCTTCGCCCCAGCCCTCATGTCCTCCCCTCGCTCCCCCAATATGCATGTGCACCTGCGAGGCTAGCGCTTGCACAGGCAGCCCCAAGCTCGCACCAGAGAGGGCAAGGAGTGTATGTGTGGGTCCAGTTGCACGAGTGGGCTGTCTCAGGGTATGATGTGTTGCGGGATGCCGTCCTCCTGCGTGGTGCCCCAAATGGAGACCCGGCCTGCATGGACTATGCATCACAGTCTTCGCCTTCCGGATCCGCCACCTGCGACACCCAGTGGCTGTGGCTGCCCTTGTGGCCATGCCGCGTCCATCTGTGACTGATGGCCCACACATTCACTCTTTGGCCTCTCTGGGGAGGGCTCGGGGTGGTGGCGCACGCGCTTGCACTTAGTCGCAATGGCATGTGGCGTGGTTGGTATAATGGGCAATGGATGGGATGGTGCGAGCCACCTCCCGTGACGTCAGTGCTGCTCGTGCTGTGGTGCGTCCCCCTACACTTCCATTTGACTTGTGCCATGCTAGACGTTGAGGTTCTATTGCCTGCGTGATATGACCAGGAGGAGCGCGAGGAGACCTCTCACACACCATGCTCCACTGCCATCCCGTGCCCTGTATCGCCTGTGCGGATTGACTATGTTGGGGTTACACCTGGTCGACTGGGGCTGTGTGTGCCTTGTCAAGGGGCATGGCGGGCGCACAACAGGATCCAGCTTGTCCACAGAGGGTGGGCTGAGGTGCGCATGGTACCGCTTTGTACGTGTGCCCGGCTGCTGTGCACACACGTGTTCACTCCCCCCGACAGGTGTCCTCTCACAATGCCCAGGGAAGCGGTGGTGTACTGTTCATGACCCCTCCCGACACGGCGTGCTCCAACTTGGCATGTGCGCATCTACCCGTCACACCCACCCACCTGAGCACTGCGTCCATACGACTTCACACGACACATGTGTGTCTTCCACAGTTGTGCTACTCATTTGCGTTGACATCCAATACCAGTGGACTACATGGTCATGTCACGACTGCCGTGTACTTCACATACTCTCATCCTCTCTCATTCGTACTTGTGAAATGAGTCAGCGGAGACAGTTTTGGTTTCAAACATTATATTGAGTCTTCTGTCCTCTGTGATGCAGTATAGTGGACACTACTGGCAGCGGAATACATGTTGAGGATATACTGAGCATGATTGCAAATGGGATAGGGTGTGGGGTTACATGTGATTGGCTGTTGCATGTGGGATGTGGGCTTCAGAGTTACATCTGCTTGGCCAAGGCTGTGCTAATGTACATTTACGTATAGCTGCGGAGCTGCGGACTGTGACACAGACGGTATACATGTAGCCTACCAGACCGCTTGGCATCATGGGCACAGTCCATCTCAGTTCCATGTGACAGGTTTGCTGCGGTTGTTCCTCATGCACGCGTGCATGTGTGTTGACAGGGCATGTGCTTGCGTGCATGCAGCGGCGTGCCACTTGTTGTTGCAATGTGGTGGTTACTGGACATGTCACAGTCACTGGGGTCGTGTTGTTGTTGTATGCACTTGTCGTCCATGCAAAGGTCCTGGTATGGGATTCCCGGGCGGGGGTGGGAGGGGTGCAGCACCCACAGACTCCAGGCGACCTATTCATGTCCACTGAGCGGTGTGTGTGTCCATGGGCGCTGGATCCATGTCGTGTCCTGGTTGTTCGTGCAGTTCCGTCCATGTGGGTGCGATACACAGACCCCATGCCACTGCCTCCCACGATGCATGCGGTGTTCCTGGATGTGATGGGGAACAGTGTGCATGTCCCGGTCATATCCGATGTCATGGCGATGTCGTTGATGGTGTGGTAACAGTTGCCGGTCGTTTGGTATGGCTGTTGTGGTGGTGACTGGCCAGTCCGTGCGGAAGCTAAGCATGGGTGCGGGGTTGGACATCATAGGTCAATCGGGGAACCTGCGTTGTGGTCCGACGAATTTACAGGTTGTCAGGTATGCGATGCCGTCCAGCAGGGCTTCCATGTCATTGGTGGTGTACATGTTTGCCAGCCAATGTAGCGGATGGTGGCTGTCAAGGTGTTGTTCGTAAGTTGTCCCTTGGAGGACCATGATGGGGCATGCTGGGTGACATTCGATGTAGCTGTTCTCGATGATCCGTCGTGTGGAGGCACAGTGGTCCCATTTCAGTGCGGGTGCGATGTTGGCCACATACGCCATGCCCCCATAGGCAGAGCAGGCCCTGTCGTGTGCGTCCAGAGGGAGGAGTAGTGGTAGCAGGTCCGCCTTTAGACATGCCGGGTTGGAGAGGCATATCTCCACGGGATGCTGGTAGGGACACCTCCGACAGTAGAAGACGGGCATGACGCAGCTGAACAATGTGATGCGGTAAGTCAGTCGGTAACTTACGTTCAGCAGGGACAGGAGATCGCATCCCAATATATGTATCAGGTTGGTTTTGTACAGCTTGAGCTGTCCGGCGTAGTTGGGTAGGTGTGTTGCGGTTGCCATTTCGCAGCGGTGCGTTGTGGTGGCGTGCTCCGGCTGTGTGTGCAGTCTGCAATGTGCACGCTCCGAGGTTGCTGTGAGCTCTGTGTAGTCGTAGGGAGACAGGACTTGTGTTCTGTTGGCTTGTTTGGAGGACACGGGCCCTCTTCCCACATGCTTCTCAGACAGTTCAAGGTCAGTGATGTGTGACTCCTTCCAATTAACTTGCATGTGGCCGACATGGGGAGTGTATTCTTCTTTCTTCCCCGTCCGTTGTGTGCTTCTGTGATATGCGCTATCTGCCCTGTGGTCGGTCTCCTCGGCATGCCTGTGTTGGTCTTTTCTTGGACAATGGCTGTATTCACCGGCTTCTTTCGTAGGGCTGTGGTTTCGGAGTTGGAATGGAAGGTCATTCAGTGCTGTCTGCTCTCCCTTGTGTGGGCGGCAGGCTGCCTTTCCGCTCTGCGTTGGGCCTTGTGTGTGAATGTTATTCTTGGGCCACCTGTTGTCGGTCCCCGGGCTCTTTGGTGTTCCGTTTTATATGTCTTGTTCATATGTGCAGGGTGGTATGGGTGTTTCAGTGTGGTACTGGCGTTCCTCTTCCCGAAGGGGCCCTGCTTCTCCTAGTTGGTGTTGCCGCCGCTGTGTGCTTCGCCATGTTTGTTACACTGGGGTGTGTCCTGCTGTTGCGTGACTTCACTGACATGTGTGCGTCGGTTGTGTGGCGTTGGGTGTTGTCCGTGAATTGGGCGTTGGGGACATGTCTGTGGCAGGCCTGTCACGTGTCATGTGCGTTCGGGGTGGGGCTGATGTGTGTGCTGCTTGGTTGTGTCCCTGTGTCTGTGTGCGACGCATGCATGGCGCTGCGGTTGGCCTCTGCGTTGTGCGCATGTGTGGCGGCGTCATCGCCGCTTTGGGGCCGTGACGGGGTCGTTGGTTCCTAGTCCCAGGTGGTGTGTACACATGTGTTACGCGATGTTACGATTTGGCCTGTGTGTCATATGTGGATGCAATGGTGGATGTGTAGTGTACACGCGCTGGGGGGTTGTCCGCTTTTCCGCCCTTGCACTGTGTGCGCTGTTTGCGTGCACTTGTTGTGTGTGTGCCTACCTGCGTCTCCGCGGTACGTTGCGCCCTTGGTGGTGCATCAGCAAGAGCATGGGGAGGGCCTGCAGTGCTGGATTCATGCTCGGGGAGCCGCTTCTTCGTTGTCCGTGCTCGGCGTCCGTGTTACCGCTTCGGTTTGTCGTACGGTATCTCTTGGCCGTGGGAGCCGTTTGTTTGCGGCATCGTAATTTATGCGCCGGGCGGGACGTGTTTTCGTCGGACGGTGTGTGTCAGTTGGGCTGCGCCGCTACGTGTACGGGCGCACTTTGATGGCGGACGGTGTTGCTGGCTTGCCGGCGGTGTTTGGCCTACTTTTCGCATCGTAATTGGGCGGGATTGTGGACTGCTGCGTGCCGGCGGTAACTGGTGGTTTTTGCATCCGCCAGCACGGCGGTTGTGCTTCCGCCCGCCATCGTAATGACCCCCTTACCAATGATAACATCAGCATATGCAAAAATTGTCCTCTATAGCTCATAAAAATTGGCAATTTCTTAAATGATAAATAATTCAATCGTATTGCTTTACTGACCTTCCTGCTTCCTCAGATTTGCATGAAAATGCACCATTTATCCACTCTTTTTTCAAAACCCCCCTTAGGCTGTTTGGGCTCGCTCGCTACGCTCGCTTGCCGCAGTGCATTTTGCCAAGAATTTTACGCCTCACCAGTTTCAAATTTTACCAGTCGCCACTGGTGGGTGGAACACACACACACACACACACACACACACTGAAGGAAGGGAGAGCCAGGCCTTTGAGCACTTCAAAGGAGCTCTTTGATTCTAGAGGTCACAGGTGAAAGGGGCCTGGGCACCTTTTAGAAAGGAGATGGGAATGATAAAAGAATCATAAAATGTAGGGCTGGGGCACTTTGGCAACATTTTGTTGAGCAAATATCAATGAGGCTGACAACCAGGTGTGATCCTCAAAAACCGCTTGTGGTCTGTGTTATGGGGCTATCAAACTTGAAGTCTCTCCTACTGTGATCTATTGCTTCCTGACTAAGGACAGAGCAGGGAAGAGGGCACTTCAACAGGAGCAAAACCCATAACAAGAATTGTAAAGACTGAGACACTAAACCACATTTGTGTCTGGAAACAGATTATAAAAAAAGAGGGCTTGAGGTGTCTAAATGATCAAACTGAAGCGGTACATCAATCAGCGTGGAGAAGCTCAGCATGACTTCTGCTTGTTGTGACCAGGACTGGGGACTGAGGGTCTGCCAGTCTCCCTGCTGAGTGAGGGGCCATCACCCAGGAGAATACTCACGCACAATCCTGAGCAGCAGCCTTTTTCTGACCCAAGAACAGAGGACCCTGTGACTAGAAGGAGATCACCTGAGGGAAACGAGGTCAAGTGAGGATCCTGCTGAATGGCTCAAGGGAAAGGAGTGTGAGCTTATGGTCCATCCGGACTGCCACACCGATTACGATGTCTGCCTGTGTGTGATGTTTGTGATCCCCGTATGCCAGGTGGGGACTGTGATGAAGAATGAAGGCCATCACCCTGTTGAAGCTCTGTAATGTGAGGAGATCCATTACTATGTGCAAGCATGCGACCTAAAGAGGCCATCGCCCTGTGTGCCCGGTTTATGACCCCCCTCATCTGCTTGGAAGGGGCCATGGTGAAGTGAAAAAGATGCGACCCGCAGAGGAAGAGCGATGATTCAACTACCCAGAGTACCCAAGACTTGCCACCCGACCTGGATTCAAGCTAGCCTGGCTGATGAGGGCTGTTAGCCCGAAACCGGTCCCAGGATGCTTGATTCCAGTCCAGGGAAGACATGGCTTGGCAGTTCTGTCTGGACTGTTCCCATGAGGCACAGGGTCAAGACTGATTTGCATATAGCTGTGTCTGAACTGGGGTGGCAAAGTGAGCTATAGAATGATGATGGATTCAACCCAGATCTGTGACTGGGGGTGAGTGCTTGAAAAGTTTCAGCACTCCGTCCATCATCTCCTTGTGTTTGCTCTGCTACCCGACCTGCCACCAGACTCAGGGAGATTTACCGCATGACCAGAGGAGAGCTGTGGATGTCTGCCGCTTTGACCACAGCATCCAGACTTCTGCATCGTCGGCCACAGATGCACGCTGTGGACCTCCGCATCACCACTCCAGTGACAGCATATAAGACTGAATACTAGACAGTCCAACACTTCTTCACCTATTTATTATATTATGAAGGGAAATAAACCACTATGGACATTTCCACAGCTTAATTGAAATACACCACTGCTTTCCTATGTAGCTTGGAATGTCATATTTTTCTAATCCCACTGTCTAAATGTAGACAAACATACAAAGGTGTTAGCTGTAATTATTCCATACACTGTCAATTCTCCTAACATCAGTTCTGTAACTTCTGTGATCAACCTGTTAATTCTGTATCGTCCATATGTAGAGTTATCATTACACCCATGTTTTTCATTACCATCAGTCATTACCAAGTTATATGTATTGTATACTCCGTTTGATTCTAGATTTCAAAAAATCTATCTATATAATTTCTTAAAGAATATACTATACAAATCAACCAAAACTCAGGTGTCAGTGGGCAACTTTTTAATAACACCTTTAATTTAGTTTGTCTTAACTGCAGCCTAAACTTACACCAAAATCTCCCTTATTGCACTCACCTCCTCCAATGGCAGTATAGGAGAAATGTTTAACGCTCACACAGCTACAGGAACAGAAAATTACTAACGCCGTTAGTTTGGTCTCCCCCTGGAGACCATTGTGCATTTGTGCTACTTACCTGTTTTATTTGCAAAGTATTATGCGCATTCTGTTATATCTCCGGGTAGGAGATATTGTTATGTGTTAGTGAGTGTCTTATAATAAATACCTATTTTTATAAATACACTGTGTGGTTCTTTTTCACTTAACCTATACCAATAAGATTAAGATCTGGTAAAACAAGCTGCTTTACACTACTTCTGGACTAAGCCTGAAGGCTGCTTTCCACAGCTACCACTTAGAGAGCTTTCTAAGGTTGTTTAAGACCACAAATATTGCCATAAGGGTTGTCTGGATTAGTGCAGGGTGCTACACTTACATAAGTGAGCACCATATACTAAGCCAGCCTCGCACATGTGTGTGCAGCAGTTGGGATTCAAGCCTGCATTGTTTTACCAGCTAATCTTGGTGTGGATTAATTGAAAAACCATCACTAACATTAGGCACGTATAATACAGCTTAGAATAAGTAAGTTCTACTAAACTTAGGGTTGGGTAGTTAAGGGTCTAGCACAACCCTTTCTGCAACCTTACAGAGTTTAGTTTACACTAGGTTAGGTAGGTGCAACACCACACTACACCTAGTAACCATGTCTTTAGTTTGGGATGCTAGTGTACCCCAGTCTGCTAGATATAGTGGTCTTAAGTTCCATGAACTAAGAACCCTGTGTATTCTAGGAAGTTAAAGACAGGTTGCAATCCAACCACTAAGCATCTCTTAGAGATGCTTATCCTAGATGATCTCCAGAACCCTGACAGGTTGAGGGATCAGGACAAAGTGGGTGGGGATGCTCCAGAAGATGGGACAGGAGGGGTAACCCCCAGTGGCCCAAATTCTGAGCATGACAAAGAGGAGTCTGAGGACTCCACCTTGGTGAACTCTGATCCAGGGAATAGTGCAGATGGCACAGAGGGTGTCCCTAGAAGTAGGCCCCCCTTTATTCCTCCTGGGAGGGTTCAGGGCAGACAGAGGAGATCTAGATCTCCCTCTGCGGAGTCTAATGCTTCAGGACAGTCCATAGGGACCTCTATCTCTAGTCAGAGAGAGGATTCCTTGTAGAGGGAATACCACCTGATTAAACTTAAGAGAGAAGACTCAAGCTCAGGCGAGATCAGTTGGCCCTTGACAAGAAAGCCCTGGAAGTCCAAAGAGCTAGGAAAAATCTGGGACTAGAGTCCCATGGTGACAGCCCTAGTGTCCCTAGAGTCAGGGGGAACTCTTTTGACACCAGGAACCTGATCAGTATAGTCGTTCATTACCAGGAGGGGGTAACATCCAGAAATGGATCACAGCATTAGAGAGGGCCTCTAAAATTCAGAAGTTCCCTCAAGGGCAGTGGGCAGCTATCCTGTAGCTCTCCTTTGCTAACAAAGGTAGAGATAAGCTTCTCACTGTTAGAGAAGAGAATGCTGACAATTATTCAGTTCTGAAGAGTGCACTCATTGATGGGTTTGGCTTAACCACTGAACAGTACAGGATTAAGTTCAGAGACACCCAGAAATGCAAAAACAACAGTTGATGGACAGAATGCAGAACAATGTCATACATTCACCCCAGTACAGAGATCTGGGCCTAAATCCATCGTTTTTTTGCTCACCATGCCATTCCAGTTTCAACCCAGCCATATGCAAATCAGTCTTGACCCTGTGCCCCATGGGAACAGTCCAGCCCGAACTGCCAAGCCAGGTCCTCCCTGGACTGGAAACAAGCATCCTAGGACCGGTTTCGGGCTATCAGCCCTCATCAGCCAGGATAGCTTGATTCCAGTGGCATGGAGAGCACGGGACTCACGTCTGAGCATACCCGTCCCACTCGGGGTGACAAATGCAAAAACAACAGTTGATGGACAGAATGCAGAACAATGTCATACATTCACCCCAGTACAGAGATCTGGGCCTAAATCCATCGTTTTTTGCTCACCATGCCATTCCAGTTTGAACCCAGCCATATGCAAATCAGTCTTGACCCTGTGCCCCATGGGAACAGTCCAGCCCGAACTGCCAAGCCAGGTCCTCCCTGGACTGGAAACAAGCATCCTAGGACCGGTTTCGGGCTTTCAGCCCTCATCAGCCAGGATAGCTTGATTCCAGTGGCATGGAGAGCACGGGACTCACGTCTGAGCATACCCGTCCCACTCGGGGTGACAAATGCAAAAACAACAGTTGATGGACAGAATGCAGAACAATGTCATACATTCACCCCAGTACAGAGATCTGGGCCTAAATCCATCGTTTTTGCTCACCATGCCATTCCAGTTTGAACCCAGCCATATGCAAATCAGTCTTGACCCTGTGCCCCATGGGAACAGTCCAGCCCGAACTGCCAAGCCAGGTCCTTCCCTGGACTGGAAACAAGCATCCTAGGACCGGTTTCGGGCTTTCAGCCCTCATCAGCCAGGATAGCTTGATTCCAGTGGCATGGAGAGCACGGGACTCACGTCTGAGCATACCCGTCCCACTCGGGGTGACAAATGCAAAAACAACAGTTGATGGACAGAATGCAGAACAATGTCATACATTCACCCCAGTACAGAGATCTGGGCCTAAATCCATCGTTTTTGCTCACCATGCCATTCCAGTTTGAACCCAGCCATATGCAAATCAGTCTTGACCCTGTGCCCCATGGGAACAGTCCAGCCCGAACTGCCAAGCCAGGTCCTCCCTGGACTGGAAACAAGCATCCTAGGACCGGTTTCGGGCTTTCAGCCCTCATCAGCCAGGATAGCTTGATTCCAGTGGCATGGAGAGCACGGGACTCACGTCTGAGCATACCCGTCCCACTCGGGGTGACAAATGCAAAAACAACAGTTGATGGACAGAATGCAGCACAATGTCATACATTCACCCCAGTACAGAGATCTGGGCCTAAATCCATCGTTTTTTGCTCACCATGCCATTCCAGTTTCAACGCAGCCATATGCAAATCAGTCTTGACCCTGTGCCCCATGGGAACAGTCCAGCCCGAACTGCCAAGCCAGGTCCTCCCTGGACTGGAAACAAGCATCCTAGGACCGGTTTCGGGCTTTCAGCCCTCATCAGCCAGGATAGCTTGATTCCAGTGGCATGGAGAGCACGGGACTCACGTCTGAGCATACCTGTCCCACTCGGGGTGACAAATGCAAAAACAACAGTTGATGGACAGAATGCAGAACAATGTCATACATTCACCCCAGTACAGAGATCTGGGCCTAAATCCATCGTTTTTTTGCTCACCATGCCATTCCAGTTTGAACCCAGCCATATGAAAATCAGTCTTGACCCTGTGCCCCATAGGAATAGTCCAGCCCGAACTGCCAAGCCAGGTCCTCCCTGGACTGGAAACAAGCATCCTAGGACCGGTTTCGGGCTTTCAGCCCTCATCAGCCAGGATAGCTTGATTCCAGTGGCATGGAGAGCACGGGAATCACGTCTGAGCATACCCGTCCCACTCGGGGTGACAAATGCAAAAACAACAGTTGATGGTCAGAATGCAGAACAATGTCATACATTCACCCCAGTACAGAGATCTGGGCCTAAATCCATCGTTTTTTTGCTCACCATGCCATTCCAGTTTGAACCCAGCCATATGCAAATCAGTCTTGACCCTGTGCCCCATGGGAACAGTCCAGCCCGAACTGCCAAGCCAGGTCCTCCCTGGACTGGAAACAAGCATCCTAGGACCGGTTTCGGGCTTTCAGCCCTCATCAGCCAGGATAGCTGGATTCCAGTGGCATGGAGAGCACGGGACTCACGTCTGAGCATACTTGTCCCACTCGGGGTGACAAATGCAAAAACAACAGTTGATGGACAGAATGCAGAACAATGTCATACATTCACCCCAGTACAGAGATCTGGGCCTAAATCCATCGTTTTTTTGCTCACCATGACATTCCAGTTTGAACCCAGCCATATGCAAATCAGTCTTGACCCTGTGCCCCATGGGAACAGTCCAGCCCGAACTGCCAAGCCAGGTCCTCCCTGGACTGGAAACAAGCATCCTAGGACCGGTTTCGGGCTTTCAGCCCTCATCAGCCAGGATAGCTTGATTCCAGTGGCATGGAGAGCACGGGACTCACGTCTGAGCATACCCGTCCCACTCGGGGTGACAAATGCAAAAACAACAGTTGATGGACAGAATGCAGAACAATGTCATACATTCACCCCAGTACAGAGATCTGGGCCTAAATCCATCGTTTTTTTGCTCACCATGCCATTCCAGTTTGAACCCAGCCATATGCAAATCAGTCTTGACCCTGTGCCCCATGGGAACAGTCCAGCCCGAACTGCCAAGCCAGGTCCTCCCTGGACTGGAAACAAGCATCCTAGGACCGGTTTCGGGCTTTCAGCCCTCATCAGCCAGGATAGCTTGATTCCAGTGGCATGGAGAGCACGGGACTCACGTCTGAGCATACCCGTCCCACTCGGGGTGACAAATGCAAAAACAACAGTTGATGGACAGAATGCAGAACAATGTCATACATTCACCCCAGTACAGAGATCTGGGCCTAAATCCATCGTTTTTTGCTCACCATGCCATTCCAGTTTGAACCCAGCCATATGCAAATCAGTCTTGACCCTGTGCCCCATGGGAACAGTCCAGCCCGAACTGCCAAGCCAGGTCCTCCCTGGACTGGAAACAAGCATCCTAGGACCGGTTTCGGGCTTTCAGCCCTCATCAGCCAGGATAGCTTGATTCCAGTGGCATGGAGAGCACGGGACTCACGTCTGAGCATACCCGTCCCACTCGGGGTGACAAATGCAAAAACAACAGTTGATGGACAGAATGCAGAACAATGTCATACATTCACCCCAGTACAGAGATCTGGGCCTAAATCCATCGTTTTTTGCTCACCATGCCATTCCAGTTTGAACCCAGCCATATGCAAATCAGTCTTGACCCTGTGCCCCATGGGAACAGTCCAGCCCGAACTGCCAAGCCAGGTCCTCCCTGGACTGGAAACAAGCATCCTAGGACCGGTTTCGGGCTTTCAGCCCTCATCAGCCAGGATAGCTTGATTCCAGTGGCATGGAGAGCACGGGACTCACGTCTGAGCATACCCGTCCCACTCGGGGTGACAAATGCAAAAACAGTTGATGGACAGAATGCAGCACAATGTCATACATTCACCCCAGTACAGAGATCTGGGCCTAAATCCATCGTTTTTGCTCACCATGCCATTCCAGTTTCAACGCAGCCATATGCAAATCAGTCTTGACCCTGTGCCCCATGGGAACAGTCCAGCCCGAACTGCCAAGCCAGGTCCTCCCTGGACTGGAAACAAGCATCCTAGGACCGGTTTCGGGCTTTCAGCCCTCATCAGCCAGGATAGCTTGATTCCAGTGGCATGGAGAGCACGGGACTCACGTCTGAGCATACCCGTCCCACTCGGGGTGACAAATGCAAAAACAACAGTTGATGGACAGAATGCAGAACAATGTCATACATTCACCCCAGTACAGAGATCTGGGCCTAAATCCATCGTTTTTTGCTCACCATGCCATTCCAGTTTGAACCCAGCCATATGCAAATCAGTCTTGACCCTGTGCCCCATGGGAACAGTCCAGCCCGAACTGCCAAGCCAGGTCCTCCCTGGACTGGAAACAAGCATCCTAGGACCGGTTTCGGGCTTTCAGCCCTCATCAGCCAGGATAGCTTGATTCCAGTGGCATGGAGAGCACGGGACTCACGTCTGAGCATACCCGTCCCACTCGGGGTGACAAATGCAAAAACAACAGTTGATGGACAGAATGCAGAACAATGTCATACATTCACCCCAGGGCCTAAATCCATCGTTTTTTTGCTCACCATGCCATTCCAGTTTGAACCCAGCCATATGCAAATCAGTCTTGACCCTGTGCCCCATGGGAACAGTCCAGCCCGAACTGCCAAGCCAGGTCCTCCCTGGACTGGAAACAAGCATCCTAGGACCGGTTTCGGGCTTTCAGCCCTCATCAGCCAGGATAGCTTGATTCCAGTGGCATGGAGAGCACGGGACTCACGTCTGAGCATACCTGTCCCACTCGGGTGACAAATGCAAAAACAACAGTTGATGGACAGAATGCAGAACAATGTCATACATTCACCCCAGTACAGAGATCTGGGCCTAAATCCATCGTTTTTTGCTCACCATGCCATTCCAGTTTGAACCCAGCCATATGCAAATCAGTCTTGACCCTGTGCCCCATGGGAACAGTCCAGCCCGAACTGCCAAGCCAGGTCCTCCCTGGACTGGAAACAAGCATCCTAGGACCGGTTTCGGGCTTTCAGCCCTCATCAGCCAGGATAGCTTGATTCCAGTGGCATGGAGAGCACGGGACTCACGTCTGAGCATACCCGTCCCACTCGGGGTGACAAATGCAAAAACAACAGTTGATGGACAGAATGCAGAACAATGTCATACATTCACCCCAGTACAGAGATCTGGGCCTAAATCCATCGTTTTTGCTCACCATGCCATTCCAGTTTGAACCCAGCCATATGCAAATCAGTCTTGACCCTGTGCCCCATGGGAACAGTCCAGCCCGAACTGCCAAGCCAGGTCCTCCCTGGACTGGAAACAAGCATCCTAGGACCGGTTTCGGGCTTTCAGCCCTCATCAGCCAGGATAGCTTGATTCCAGTGGCATGGAGAGCACGGGACTCACGTCTGAGCATACCCGTCCCACTCGGGGTGACAAATGCAAAAACAACAGTTGATGGACAGAATGCAGAACAATGTCATACATTCACCCCAGTACAGAGATCTGGGCCTAAATCCATCGTTTTTTTGCTCACCATGCCATTCCAGTTTGAACCCAGCCATATGCAAATCAGTCTTGACCCTGTGCCCCATGGGAACAGTCCAGCCCGAACTGCCAAGCCAGGTCCTCCCTGGACTGGAAACAAGCATCCTAGGACCGGTTTCGGGCTTTCAGCCCTCATCAGCCAGGATAGCTTGATTCCAGTGGCATGGAGAGCACGGGACTCACGTCTGAGCATACCCGTCCCACTCGGGGTGACAAATGCAAAAACAACAGTTGATGGACAGAATGCAGAACAATGTCATACATTCACCCCAGTACAGAGATCTGGGCCTAAATCCATCGTTTTTGCTCACCATGCCATTCCAGTTTGAACCCAGCCATATGCAAATCAGTCTTGACCCTGTGCCCCATGGGAACAGTCCAGCCCGAACTGCCAAGCCAGGTCCTCCCTGGACTGGAAACAAGCATCCTAGGACCGGTTTCGGGCTTTCAGCCCTCATCAGCCAGGATAGCTTGATTCCAGTGGCATGGAGAGCACGGGACTCACGTCTGAGCATACCCGTCCCACTCGGGGTGACAAATGCAAAAACAACAGTTGATGGACAGAATGCAGCACAATGTCATACATTCACCCCAGTACAGAGATCTGGGCCTAAATCCATCGTTTTTTGCTCACCATGCCATTCCAGTTTCAACGCAGCCATATGCAAATCAGTCTTGACCCTGTGCCCCATGGGAACAGTCCAGCCCGAACTGCCAAGCCAGGTCCTCCCTGGACTGGAAACAAGCATCCTAGGACCGGTTTCGGGCTTTCAGCCCTCATCAGCCAGGATAGCTTGATTCCAGTGGCATGGAGAGCACGGGACTCACGTCTGAGCATACCCGTCCCACTCGGGGTGACAAATGCAAAAACAACAGTTGATGGACAGAATGCAGAACAATGTCATACATTCACCCCAGTACAGAGATCTGGGCCTAAATCCATCGTTTTTTGCTCACCATGCCATTCCAGTTTGAACCCAGCCATATGCAAATCAGTCTTGACCCTGTGCCCCATGGGAACAGTCCAGCCCGAACTGCCAAGCCAGGTCCTCCCTGGACTGGAAACAAGCATCCTAGGACCGGTTTCGGGCTTTCAGCCCTCATCAGCCAGGATAGCTTGATTCCAGTGGCATGGAGAGCACGGGACTCACGTCTGAGCATACCCGTCCCACTCGGGGTGACAAATGCAAAAACAACAGTTGATGGACAGAATGCAGAACAATGTCATACATTCACCCCAGTACAGAGATCTGGGCCTAAATCCATCGTTTTTTGCTCACCATGCCATTCCAGTTTGAACCCAGCCATATGCAAATCAGTCTTGACCCTGTGCCCCATGGGAACAGTCCAGCCCGAACTGCCAAGCCAGGTCCTCCCTGGACTGGAAACAAGCATCCTAGGACCGGTTTCAGGCTTTCATCCCTCATCAGCCAGGATAGCTTGATTCCAGTGGCATGGAGAGCACGGGACTCACGTCTGAGCATACCTGTCCCACTCGGGGTGACAAATGCAAAAACAACAGTTGATGGACAGAATGCAGAACAATGTCATACATTCACCCCAGTACAGAGATCTGGGCCTAAATCCATCGTTTTTTGCTCACCATGCCATTCCAGTTTGAACCCAGCCATATGCAAATCAGTCTTGACCCTGTGCCCCATGGGAACAGTCCAGCCCGAACTGCCAAGCCAGGTCCTCCCTGGACTGGAAACAAGCATCCTAGGACCGGTTTCGGGCTTTCAGCCCTCATCAGCCAGGATAGCTTGATTCCAGTGGCATGGAGAGCACGGGACTCACGTCTGAGCATACCCGTCCCACTCGGGGTGACAAATGCAAAAACAACAGTTGATGGTCAGAATGCAGAACAATGTCATACATTCACCCCAGTACAGAGATCTGGGCCTAAATCCATCGTTTTTTGCTCACCATGCCATTCCAGTTTGAACCCAGCCATATGCAAATCAGTCTTGACCCTGTGCCCCATGGGAACAGTCCAGCCCGAACTGCCAAGCCAGGTCCTCCCTGGACTGGAAACAAGCATCCTAGGACCGGTTTCGGGCTTTCAGCCCTCATCAGCCAGGATAGCTTGATTCCAGTGGCATGGAGAGCACGGGACTCACATCTGAGCATACTCGTCCCACTCGGGGTGACAAATGCAAAAACAACAGTTGATGGACAGAATGCAGAACAATGTCATACATTCACCCCAGTACAGAGATCTGGGCCTAAATCCATCGTTTTTTGCTCACCATGCCATTCCAGTTTGAACCCAGCCATATGCAAATCAGTCTTGACCCTGTGCCCCATGGGAACAGTCCAGCCCGAACTGCCAAGCCAGGTCCTCCCTGGACTGGAAACAAGCATCCTAGGACCGGTTTCGGGCTTTCAGCCCTCATCAGCCAGGATAGCTTGATTCCAGTGGCATGGAGAGCACGGGACTCACGTCTGAGCATACCCGTCCCACTCGGGGTGACAAATGCAAAAACAACAGTTGATGGACAGAATGCAGAACAATGTCATACATTCACCCCAGTACAGAGATCTGGGCCTAAATCCATCGTTTTTTTGCTCACCATGCCATTCCAGTTTGAACCCAGCCATATGCAAATCAGTCTTGACCCTGTGCCCCATGGGAACAGTCCAGCCCGAACTGCCAAGCCAGGTCCTCCCTGGACTGGAAACAAGCATCCTAGGACCGGTTTCGGGCTTTCAGCCCTCATCAGCCAGGATAGCTTGATTCCAGTGGCATGGAGAGCACGGGACTCACGTCTGAGCATACCCGTCCCACTCGGGGTGACAAATGCAAAAACAACAGTTGATGGACAGAATGCAGAACAATGTCATACATTCACCCCAGTACAGAGATCTGGGCCTAAATCCATCGTTTTTTGCTCACCATGCCATTCCAGTTTGAACCCAGCCATATGCAAATCAGTCTTGACCCTGTGCCCCATGGGAACAGTCCAGCCCGAACTGCCAAGCCAGGTCCTCCCTGGACTGGAAACAAGCATCCTAGGACCGGTTTCGGGCTTTCAGCCCTCATCAGCCAGGATAGCTTGATTCCAGTGGCATGGAGAGCACGGGACTCACGTCTGAGCATACCCGTCCCACTCGGGGTGACAAATGCAAAAACAACAGTTGATGGACAGAATGCAGAACAATGTCATACATTCACCCCAGTACAGAGATCTGGGCCTAAATCCATCGTTTTTTTGCTCACCATGCCATTCCAGTTTGAACCCAGCCATATGCGTATCAGTCTTGACCCTGTGCCCCATGGGAACAGTCCAGCCCGAACTGCCAAGCCAAGTCCTCCCTGGACTGGAAACAAGCATCCTAGGACCGGTTTCGGGCTTTCAGCCCTCATCAGCCAGGATAGCTTGATTCCAGTGGCATGGAGAGCACGGGACTCACGTCTGAGCATACCCGTCCCACTCGGGGTGACAAATGCAAAAACAACAGTTGATGGTCAGAATGCAGAACAATGTCATACATTCACCCCAGTACAGAGATCTGGGCCTAAATCCATCGTTTTTGCTCACCATGCCATTCCAGTTTGAACCCAGCCATATGCAAATCAGTCTTGACCCTGTGCCCCATGGGAACAGTCCAGCCCGAACTGCCAAGCCAGGTCCTCCCTGGACTGGAAACAAGCATCCTAGGACCGGTTTCGGGCTTTCAGCCCTCATCAGCCAGGATAGCTTGATTCCAGTGGCATGGAGAGCACGGGACTCACGTCTGAGCATACCCGTCCCACTCGGGGTGACAAATGCAAAAACAACAGTTGATGGACAGAATGCAGAACAATGTCATACATTCACCCCAGTACAGAGATCTGGGCCTAAATCCATCGTTTTTTGCTCACCATGCCATTCCAGTTTGAACCCAGCCATATGGAAATCAGTCTTGACCCTGTGCCCCATGGGAACAGTCCAGCCCGAACTGCCAAGCCAGGTCCTCCCTGGACTGGAAACAAGCATCCTAGGACCGGTTTCGGGCTTTCAGCCCTCATCAGCCAGGATAGCTTGATTCCAGTGGCATGGAGAGCACGGGACTCACGTCTGAGCATACCCGTCCCACTCTGGGTGACAAATGCAAAAACAACAGTTGATGGACAGAATGCAGAACAATGTCATACATTCACCCCAGTACAGAGATCTGGGCCTAAATCCATCGTTTTTTTGCTCACCATGCCATTCCAGTTTGAACCCAGCCATATGCAAATCAGTCTTGACCCTGTGCCCCATGGGAACAGTCCAGCCCAAACTGCCAAGCCAGGTCCTCCCTGGACTGGAAACAAGCATCCTAGGACCGGTTTCGGGCTTTCAGCCCTCATCAGCCAGGATAGCTTGATTCCAGTGGCATGGAGAGCACGGGACTCACGTCTGAGCATACCCGTCCCACTCGGGGTGACAAATGCAAAAACAACAGTTGATGGACAGAATGCAGAACAATGTCATACATTCACCCCAGTACAGAGATCTGGGCCTAAATCCATCGTTTTTTTGCTCACCATGCCATTCCAGTTTGAACCCAGCCATATGCAAATCAGTCTTGACCCTGTGCCCCATGGGAACAGTCCAGCCCGAACTGCCAAGCCAGGTCCTCCCTGGACTGGAAACAAGCATCCTAGGACCGGTTTCGGGCTTTCAGCCCTCATCAGCCAGGATAGCTTGATTCCAGTGGCATGGAGAGCACGGGACTCACGTCTGAGCATACCCGTCCCACTCGGGGTGACAAATGCAAAAACAACAGTTGATGGACAGAATGCAGAACAATGTCATACATTCACCCCAGTACAGAGATCTGGGCCTAAATCCATCGTTTTTTGCTCACCATGCCATTCCAGTTTGAACCCAGCCATATGCAAATCAGTCTTGACCCTGTGCCCCATGGGAACAGTCCAGCCCGAACTGCCAAGCCAGGTCCTCCCTGGACTGGAAACAAGCATCCTAGGACCGGTTTCGGGCTTTCAGCCCTCATCAGCCAGGATAGCTTGATTCCAGTGGCATGGAGAGCACGGGACTCACGTCTGAGCATACCCGTCCCACTCGGGGTGACAAATGCAAAAACAACAGTTGATGGACAGAATGCAGAACAATGTCATACATTCACCCCAGTACAGAGATCTGGGCCTAAATCCATCGTTTTTGCTCACCATGCCATTCCAGTTTGAACCCAGCCATATGCAAATCAGTCTTGACCCTGTGCCCCATGGGAACAGTCCAGCCCAAACTGCCAAGCCAGGTCCTCCCTGGACTGGAAACAAGCATCCTAGGACCGGTTTCGGGCTTTCAGCCCTCATCAGCCAGGATAGCTTGATTCCAGTGGCATGGAGAGCACGGGACTCACGTCTGAGCATACCCGTCCCACTCGGGGTGACAAATGCAAAACAACAGTTGATGGACAGAATGCAGAACAATGTCATACATTCACCCCAGTACAGAGATCTGGGCCTAAATCCATCGTTTTTTGCTCACCATGCCATTCCAGTTTGAACCCAGCCATATGCAAATCAGTCTTGACCCTGTGCCCCATGGGAACAGTCCAGCCCGAACTGCCAAGCCAGGTCCTCCCTGGACTGGAAACAAGCATCCTAGGACCGGTTTCGGGCTTTCAGCCCTCATCAGCCAGGATAGCTTGATTCCAGTGGCATGGAGAGCACGGGACTCACGTCTGAGCATACCCGTCCCACTCGGAGTGACAAATGCAAAACCAACAGTTGATGGACAGAATGCAGAACAATGTCATACATTCACCCCAGTATCCCCTTTGGTATCGCTTTGTTCGCCCTAAGTTGGCAGTGTATGCCCAGACGTGGGTCCCTTGCTCACTTTGCCACTGGATTCAAGATAGCCTGGCTGATGAGGGTTTTGAACCCGAAACCGGTCCCAGGATGCTTGTTTCCGGTCCAGGGAAGACATGGCTTGGCAGTTCGGGCTGGACTGTTCCCATGAGGCACAGGGTCAGACTGATTTGCATATGGCCATGTCTGAACTGGGGTGGTGGAGTGAGCTAAAGAATGATGATGGATTAAACCCAGATCAGTTGACTGGGGGTGAGTGTTTGATTTGCTCTAACGCTCCGTCCATCATCCCCTTTGGTATCGCTTTTTCGCCCTAAGTTGGCAGGGTATGCCCAGACGTGGGTCCCTTGCTCACTTTGCCACTGGATTCAAGAAAGCCTGGCTGATGTGGGTTTTGAACCCGAAACCGGTCCCAGGATGCTTGTTTCCGGTCCAGGGAAGACATGGCTTGGCAGTTCGGGCTGGACTGTTCCCATGAGGCACAGGGTCAGACTGATTTGCATATGGCCATGTCTGAACTGGGGTGGTGGAGTGAGCTAAAGAATGATGATGGATTAAACCCAGATCAGTTGACTGGGGGTGAGTGTTTGATTTGCTCTAACGCTCCGTCCATCATCCCCTTTGGTATTGCAGAGACACCCAGAAGGCACACCCAGGACTGGGTAGACTTCATTGATGTAAATGTAAATGTAGTGGTACTTGTATAGCGCACGAATCACCCCATAAGGGTCTCTCGGCGCTTGTACACATACCGCTGTGGAACCCTTCCTGGCTTTCCCTGTGAGGTGTCCACTCCTGGGCACCCCCAGGGTGAAGCCAGGCATCCTAGCGTTGTTGGGGCCGTTGTGGAGATTAAGCAAGCTATTGCCCAGAGTTGCAGAGTGGGACCCATGGTTAGAGTAGGCACCGAGGCGAGAATTATCAGGTCCGAGGAAATTGAGCCCAAGAACCGCCAAGGCGGGAATTGAACCCTGGTCCCGGGCTAGACCTCTGCATCAGGGTCTGCCGCTCTAACCATTGAGCCACACTTCTCCACGATTGTGCTATTAAGGCT